>QGOG01001760.1:0-35667 GCA_003313185.1 Collybia sp. MG36
ATCCACCAAGGAGTGGTGGAGATATAACACAAATGGTACTTGAGAAAGAGGTTGTTTGCCCGCCTGTTGCGCTGGGATCGATCCGGCGTGGTCGTCACAGAAAAAATCGACATGACCAGCGGAAATAGCACCACCTCCAATCTTCATTCCTTGTGCGACTTCTTCTGGCGATTCAATCATGCCACCCCTGAGGCGCGAGGCGTCGATACCTCCGTCACCTTGGGCCCCGAGCTCACAGATGAGCAGAGGACCAACATTCGACAGATGCTTGGTTTTCATAAAGAGCGGCCCCTCATCCAATTACGTGCGGGATCCTCCGACTATATCGTAGGCGACACTGTCTATATGGGTGTCGGGTCCCCTGTTGGCCGGTCTACGCGCACATTTGAGGCTTACTCGCTCAAGACGGGGGAGCGCGTCTTCCTGAAGGACACATGGCGTGTTGTCTCTGAGGGGCAGAGGCGTGAGGATGAGATTTACACAAAGTTGAAGGCGGCTGGTGTGGAGCACATTGCCGAGTTCATAGACGCTGGCGATCTTGAGGGCCATATCACAAGGTCTCAGCTCATATATCCCACCAACGAGAATAATTATAAATGGCTCAAACCGCCACGAAGGCCGCTGCGGACGCTGCAGCACTACCGGCTTGTTCTGGAGGATATAGAACGCACTCTTACAGAATTCACAACTACGAGGGAGATGGTGACTGCCTTTCGAGATGCGAGCGAAGGCGCGCGCTCCGCAACGAATTGAGGACTCACTTTGCTCACATTGTCCCATATAGCTCACGCCCAAGCCTATGCGAAAGCGAGAATCCTCCATCGTGATATCAGTGTTGGTAATATCTTGATCAAAGGAGGTCCCGGCTGTGGTAGGGGTGTATTGGTCGACTGGGATTTATGCAAAGACCTGGATCAGCAGCTGTCGGGTGCTACGCAGGGCAGACGTGTGGTGAGGGCTACCGCTACCCATCTCCCTCCTTTTTGCTCAAGTTTGCTAGGGGACGTGGCAATTCATCGCCGCTCGCTTGTTAATGCCAACGGATGATGGCGGTATCTCGATTCCCAACCTGACTGATGATGTTGAATCGTTCTTCCATGTCCTCACATATATGGCGATGCTATACGCGGCCCATCAATTGGACACTCCTAGACTATCCGACTTCATCTCAAGCAATTTCGAGAATTCATACAAAGATCTTGCTGGGGTGTCTCATACCGGCCACCAGAAGACGGCTAATCTTCAAACCGGAATGGTTGCTAAAAAGGTTCATTTCAAGAATCTGCCGCTCGTGAAATTGATACAACTCATGGCAAAAGTTCTCGCCGTACGTTACGAGGATCCACCAACAGACGACCACTACCGAGCCCATAAGACTCTCCATGGGCACATGAAGGATAATGCGGACCTCAAAATCATATATGGCCGGCACATCGTTACTGTTTACATGAAGAAGCTTGCGGCCTTGGGCGATAGATTTTAGTTACCTCGCATCCTCAGCGAGGCTCTTGAGTGGTCCGGGTGGGGGATTGACGGCGGTTTGGTAGAGCACGAAATAGCACCTAAAGGACCCCGTGATAGCCTGAAAAGAAAAACGTCGATTCTGGACGTCGACGCGCGGGATTCCAAATAATCCATGGCATCTGGGGCCTTCTTAATGCTACATTGGATGGATGAAAATCTCCTCTCATCTGGCTTTTCCTCAAACCCAGCCTCAGGCTGGATTTTGGTGCATCCAAGAGACCGGGTCGACGTCAGCTTCGGCCTGGGTAAGAGGGTGAATGTGATCGAGAAATGAATGACCCAATGTGCTTCCGCACGTTGGCTCATGGTAGGATGATGGAGGACGCGCCAACATAAACCATCACCCTGATAGCCTTCGCGGCCTCTTCCGCTTCATTAGGGAGGTTGTCAGTAAGAGATACGGCCCACAACACAGGAGCTCCTCGACAAGCTGTTCAGGCACTATGTACGACTCGTCACTTCCCCTATTGGCCGACTGGGATAAATACCACTGTAGATATAACACATAGGGGGTCCCCAGAGGGCGAGGCGAGTTGATTCGGGAGATACATTTGAAGTTATCGGTTAAAAAGTGTGTATATAATGATTCCGGCGGGTTCTACTCAACATACTGGGATTCACGGATAAGCTTCTCCGCAGCCACTGAGCGAGGCTTGATAACACATTTGAATGGTTTCGGATAGCTGGGAGTCAATTTCAGTTCCAGTCGCTGGAATGGAGAGACAAAATGATTGGCCCCCACCACAGCAGACCAGCAGTCATCCTGTCCTCCACTTTTACATGTCTTCCGTCGGCATCAAGTGGGGGCGTGATGTCGAATGTCGCGAGGACCGTGGACACATAACTGTACAGCGAATTGTCACTCAAATGCCTCCCTGGACAAATGCTGCATACATCCTCCTGAGTGCCGGGATAGAGTGAAAAAGCAAGGGCTCACCGTCGTCCAAACCCAAATGCTGCTATCCGAGGATCGCGCCTGCCGAGATTAGGACTTCCATCCACATTGAGATACCTCTCAGGCCTGAATTGCTCCGGCTGAGGGAACTCGTCTGCATCATGCAAGATTGCCCTGCAAGAATCAAATTGATGGCTCGGGACACCGAAAGTACTTCCTTACTTACCAAGTATTCCCGATGACAACGGCTCCTTTGGGAATGAAGTATCCATCATATTCGTCGTCCTCCGTGGATGAGTGGGCAACGGCTAAAGATGTTTTGGTGTGAGTGAAAAAGATCAACCGATTAAATCCACATCACACCAAGGGGAAGGACATTCTTCCACCTCATGGTCTCCTTGATCAGCGCATTCACATACGGGAGCGATTCCCGATCTGTGAACTCCGGCAATCGGCCTTGCCCGATCACAGCATCGATCTCCGCTTGCGCCTTGTGTTGAATGTCGGGGTGCATTGCCATGGCGAGGAAGAATGTTTGAACGGAGGACACAGTCTGAGTCGAGGGATTATTGGAAGACATGTGTAATTGAGGAGTGACTCGCCGTGTCAGCTCCACCTGAGTGTGGCTCAGCGCGTTGACTCATAGCCAGACTAGAGGATCGAGGACACACCAGCATAAGCGATCGCCGCGGTGGCCTTTGCAATCTTGTTTGCTTCGGCCCGGCGCTCGTCAGCGGGGAGATTGTCAATCAGGGTTGCAGCCAATGACACGGGAGCTCCTCCCCGACGCTGACAGGACTCTCAGGAAATGAGATGGCAACGAGAGAATGGCCTACAATATTCTCCTGGACCACCTCCCAGGGTTTGTCAATCATCTTGTGAAGAGTCGACCTCCAATATGCCGCCTTCCTCTTGAATCCTGCCCCGGGCATCCAGGCGGGAACATACTTCAGCATCGGGATCAGATCAACCAGGAACGTGCCGGCAACACCAGCCTCAGCCACCCCCGCAAGAACTTCTTCAGCAATGGTGACATAGGGATCATCGACGTCCTCGACCTTGATCCCGTAAGCGATGTCCATGATCGTCCCCGAGAAGCAGCTGGCATCATATTCTGGGTGAGACTAACGATGAGACTGGGAACGGGGTGACGCACTGCCTGACGTGATGCATGAAGTCACTTGGAGTGTCGAGCAGCCTCTGGAGGAATTTTCGGGATCCCCGGGCCTGGATTGGCTTGTATTGATCGACGACTCCTATGTGGAAGTGCTCATGGAATTGGCGGCGATGGGCACGCCATGACGAACCATATGGCATGGACGGTAGGAGAATGTCTAAATCCATACTGCCCCAAAATGACTTGAGATTTTTACGCGCATGTGTGGAAGCAATCCTTACAGTTCGACCACCATGGGCATTCGTGGGCGGGAAGAATACATTGAAGATCGTTTATCAAAGACTTCCGTCGTCCGTTTCAGCGAGTTCAATATCACGAGTGATTGATTGAAGACTTTGAAATGTATGATGTCGCCTTCGAGTGGGTGGTGAAACTATGGTCAATGTCTCAGTTCGTTGTTTGGCTCACCATAGGTCTTGGCCCATTCCATAAAGACGAGCCATTGCTTCTCCGTTGGCATATCGAGGAGATTCCCAATGATGGGCAGCCCCCTGGGGCCAGGAGGATATGGGAGCCTGTTTGGATTGACCGAGCGATTGCCATTCAAGTATCTCAAGAAGGCGAGGACTAGAGCAACTCCAGTGAGTATAATGTGCATCATATTGTGAGGGTGGATAAATGGATTTTAAGCTCACCTATATAGACCGTGAGTGTCCATTGGGGGCATGATCTGTGCGGGGGCTTCTATCGCAGGGGAATGGTCATGTATATCGGATGTATTTGTAATGTCATTCAGTTGAGGGGGAACGGTCTCACGCGGAGTCAGTGGCTTTTCCACGAAAGTTGCCTGAAGTGGGTTGGACGACGGTTCAAATGTTCAAGCCTTCAAGCAAGTTGGAATATGCCTATGTGAAAAATGAAAGATTCGTATGCTGTTTCAAGTTGGTGCTTGATTGCCGTCATGTTACTGCGGCCGTGCTAACTGGTTGTGGTGAAACAAGAAGGGATCGTGAAGCTCAGAATGATTCCACGGGCCCAAAAGGGTGAATAAAGTGCGGTGAGCCCCCGTTGGCTTCCAAAACGTTGACATAAATCACTGAGCAATCAAGCTTTCAAGGGGGAAGGCCCCGGAAGGGTCGATGCTTCACTGAAGTGGTTGTATTGTAATGTTTGGATGGGAAGCCAAACCTGACCAGCCATCGCCACCCCGGGTGTGTGTTGTGCACCACATTATACCAGGATTCTGCTTGTTCTTGGGAGCCCTGGAAATGCTTAACAGTGCAACGAGTCCAAGTTGGATGAGAACTTCCCAAATAGAAGCTCTCATTTACCGCGCATGCGACCCATCTCTTCACGAACCAAATTATGCTCTTCACCTGGAGGTAGCGGAATACATCAATACCAAAAAGGCGAACAAGTATGTGGCAGTATTTCAGCGTTTAGATTCACTCTAACAACATACGAAAAAGCCCTCGAGAGGCTGCAATGTGCATCGCGCGCTTAGCAAACCATCGGAATCCACACATTGCTATTCTATCCCTTACCCTACTCGACACCCTCGTTCAGTCATGTGGATATCCTTTTCACCTCCAGATATCAACTAAAGAATTCCTAAACGAACTTGTTCGTCGCTTTCCCGAACGACCGCCTCCCTTTCCCGGTCCAGTCATGTCCCGCATCCTCGACCTGATCCATGGATGGAAGGAGGGAATTTGCGCGGAATCGAGATGGCGGGATGATTTGGGAAATATCAGGGATATGCATCGGTTGCTGACGTTCAAAGGCTATCGATTCAGAGAGTTTGGACGTCAGGTAGCAGTAACACCGGCTTCTGTAGGTGAAAGCACCACAAGCTGTGATATTCTCTGCTCATGCCGATTCTCAGAATTTGAACCTAAAGTCAGCAGATGAACTGGAAGAAGAGGACAGGGAGGCGCAATCCGCGAAACTGCAAGAGCTCATTCGACGAGGGACTCCACGGGATTTGGCCGCGGCTCAAGAGCTCATGAAATCATTGGCGGGAGCAAACCCGGAAGCTAAACCTGATTACCGATCGCAGGCATTAAAAGATCTCAGCAAACTCGAACAGAAGGTTATTTTGATGAACGAGATGTTGGACAATGCGGATACAACAAGAGGGGAACGATTCGTTGCCGGTGATGCATATGACGTGTGTCTGAAATTGCTTTTCCTGCTCGTGCGAATTGACGTTTTTCCAGCAAGTGGCTGGGATCTTGATGATGGCGAGGCCAAAAATCCAAAAGTGGATCTCTGATGCGGAAAGCGATGATTCAGAATCGCTTGGTATGACTCCAGAACCTTTCTTTGGGTCTTCCTGATATCTATCATCATATCAGATACCTTTCTTCAAATCAATGACCAGATCAACAGTGTTCTCAATCGTTATGAAGCTTTCAAGAAAGGTGACTACGTCACATCATCAAACCCTATTCCCGCAGAGCTCTCCACTGGCGACAATGGTGCATCCTTGATAGACCTTGACGATACCTCGCAACCCTCAAATAACACCCTAGCGGCGGACGATTTGGCAAGTCTCTTTTCTTCGTCGACGGGGTTAGGGAACACACAATCGCCATCGCCATTAACCGCAAGCGCGAATGGCTACAACATGGGCATGCCCAATTTCGCCAAGTCTGCGATGTCTCCACCACAACTCTCTGCGACGCCTCCGGCATCCATTATGCTTCCGAATACCCCTTCCCAGCCATCCTCGAAACCAAACTATTTCGGAAATGCTGGAAACGGTTCAACGGGTCCTGTCAATCTCGGTCTTGGGATGGCATCGGGGACTGGTGCTGTTTCCCCCCAGACCCGACAACCCCAGCCCCAGGCCGGAAATAGTCAAACGCAGGCAAAAGATCCATTTGCTGAATTGGCAGGGCTATTTTGATTCTCATGGTTGGAACATTAGACATGTCGTGTATTTCTGTTCTATATGGTACACTTCTTTCTCCCCTCGCATGTTGTTGGATTACAATACATATTTCCTTAGGGGTTGAACACGGAGCGCTGAGCAGTGAGCACCGCAGGTAGAACCTCTGTTGCTTCTGGAAGGAGCAAGTAAATAAGCCCCTTACCGATGCGGTAAATATGGCCCCACAACGGAAGCGCAAATGAATTGATTACGTACTCCCATACCTCATCCTCCGTCCCCGTCACCATCTTCCGAGTCCCCTCAAAAACGGTCACCGAGTCCCCCTCCTCTCTGTAGTCCGTCCACCAACGGGGAAAATAATTTATTTCCATATATGGCTATTGTTTAACCAGCAATTTGAAATTAGGATCAAGCCACTGAGCCACTCACCATCACAGGCCATATTGCCGTATCCAGCAATTGTTCGTGGATTGGTCTTGGTCACTTTCTATACCGGGTAATATTCAGAAAATACGAGGACAACCAATCCGGGTCCACATGGAAATCCCCTTTATTGTTCCCGCCGGTGGCTCAATCCGCCAGTGTTTTTGGCCTCATGGACCCGAACACCCATGGCCATTGCTTATTATGGTACCAATCCGACTTTTATTCCAAGGGACGCTCGGATTTGTGGGCCTGTGGCAGCCACATCTGGGATTCATTTAAAGTGGGCGCTTGGGCGGGTGGAGATGATCATCCCGAAGGTCTCCCACCTTCATATCCACACTTTGATAGTCCCTAGATCCTCCTCCGCACCCCGGATTTCTTAACCCCCTCTCCCTTATCTATATCTAATCCAATACACGCATTCAATATGGTTTGTCGCACTAACCTTACGATAATACGTCCTGGTCTAACCGTTCCATGACAGCCCCGAAACCAATGTGCTATCTGTCATTTGGTTGTTGCTCGTCCAACGGATCTTCCGCGTCATATGAAGACTCACCTCAGCGCTGAAGAGAAAGCCGCACTGTACGTTCAATTAGCTTCCTTTCATCGGACACCAAACTTATCTCGCGTTTTCAGGATGTTCCAATGTCGGTACTGCGACTACAGCGCGTTGCAGCGGAGCAACCTAATTACGCACGAGCACACCCAGTATGTTACATTTTGTATGACCCCCACTCAGTATCTCATTCCCCCGCTAGTACCGGAGGCAAACCGCATGAATGCCCGGACTGCACACTCGCGTACACCGACCCGGGGTCCCTGACGCGTCACAGGAAGAAGCTGCATGGCTACGTTCCAGCCCAGAGGGTGGCCAAGAAATCCAAGGGGAGCAGGCGCGCCGCGCCATACAAACGCCCGGTCGAAACCGAACCTTCTCCTTCGTCAAGCGCGACCGTTTCACCTGTCTCCAGTGATGATGGCCAACTAGACTCTTCCTTCGTTTGGGATAAGAGCATTACCGAGCCATTGTCCGAGAAGGAGCAGGCTGCGCTGGCTGAACTATGCTCGTCTTTCCCACCCGTGAGCACTGCTTCCATCATGGGCCCGATGTCGGCACCGCAGGACTGGAATCTGCATTCCACATCCCTGAGCGCCGGAAACAAAGAGAACCAATACAACCTTCTCCCCGATGATTGGATTCTGTCCACACTGCTCCCGGAGTACGCTGTAAATGTGCCAAAGACGCCATTGTCTGCGACTAATCCCCGCGAAGGCCACCTTGGGATGGAGTGGAACTCATTGTTCGATGCCACTCAGACCTGTGATAATGCCACCAACACTGTCTCGTCCTCTGCCGGTTTTAGCAATGTTGATCCCAACGCCAATTCCGGTGCTATTAGCCTCCAGGACTTCGGACTGAATTTCTTCGAGCCATTGGGTACAACTAATGCCAAGGTCCTTGATACCTCCGCCGCGATTCCTCCAGTGTTCTACCCGATGGCTCACCCGCCAAGTACCGTACAATACCCCGCTGTCCAGGCCTCTAACTATTATTTGGATACTCCCGTCAAATACATCAATCTCCCTCACACCCTTGTCCCTACTCTCCCCGACTATAACGTTCCCGCTTCATTCCCGTCGTATGATTCGGGCCCCGCTCTACATAATCAAGGACCGGTTGCGGACCCTCTGGCCGCCTATACACAGGAATATACCCAATACCCCTGCTTCATCTAAACGTCCAAAGCCAAATACGTCAGGCGCAAGCTGTAATTCTGATGACATCTTCACATAGCATTTTCTCGGACACTTCCACAGCATTGGCATCGAACCATCTCACGCATTTTATACTTATCCTGAGACTGTATCATTATCCTGTAATTATTGTAGATTCTTAGAAACACCACTTCCATTTTCAATACACACACCACTCATCATACCCAACGACTACAATTTGATCCCCCACCATTTTGAATTCAGCTCAGCCAGGTTGTCCACTTGTTTTCCTTTCCCTCGACCACCTGTGCAATCTGCTCAGCCAATTTCCGGTCCGTCTGCTCACTTGGGTGTAATTCGTCCCACCTGGCGCCGCATCAGCCTGTAAAATTACATCTGAACCCAAGACACTTACCAAAGGAAACTGTCCCTCGCTGTGCCCTGAACGACAGTGCAGCTCCCAGTTCCTCCGCCTTCTGGGAAGACGCAGGCTTGGATGGATCCAGTCACATTCAAGGGCGCGGTTCCGTTGAAATAGAGCGAGGGATGTTGGAACATGTCATTGAACAACGAATGTGAATCAAAAAGACCTAGCGATAATCCGCGTACGATGAGTTTTGGAATTTTCGGACTCCATGATAAACCTAACCAATGTGGGCCCCGTGCAGTTTTGGGGCCAGGGCTTGAAGCATGAGCTTCGTCAACGCGTTCCCGGACAGGACAAGCTCAGTCATCAAGACACTCCACTCTGTCGTGTTTCGAGGCTGGGTCCAGTACCGGTTCGGGTAAGAATTCGCGGAATAGAGTGGCGTTAGTTGAAGCGGGATCATCTGCAGGAACCTGTGTAAGCCTCGGAGATAGCAAATGTTTGGAGGAGCATATACGTTTTGGAACAAGAAATTCCTGGCACCGCTGGCATATAATGCGCTGACCCAGTTGACCATGCATTCGGCAACATCAACGATGGACGCTTCATCACTTCCCGTGATTAGGGCATTCGCGCCTAAATCATTCGTACCGATCCAGAGAGTATAAAGGGTCTCCTCGGGTTTCAATCTCAACGATCCGTTGGTGACCTCGGTGAGATATAGGGGGAGTTGACTTTCAAAGACAGAAGGTAAGGGCTTGAAGGTGATATTGTTGGAACATGTCGCCCCGGAGCGGGCGAATGGGAAGAGTGAGATTGAAGCATATCCTGCTGCATAAACCGGCCAAGCGACACCATCATCGCCTGAAAACTTCACATCAGTGTAGCTGTCCCCGAAAGTGACGAGGTTTTTTATCTGCTTGGGCCGCAGGGCGCCCAAGGCAGGTGACAAGAGGGCGCCAACGAGAATGAAGGAGGACTGCAGTGGCGTTGATAGAAATTTCATCTTGGTATGGTTTTTCCACCCTCGCGCATCCTGTTCTTATGAAGACCATCATTATATGTATTTGGCGACTCTGCATGCTCTGCGGGTTTAGAAGCGGGTCAGACTGTCATATGGTTGGTCATGCTGATTTTCAGAGCCAGCATTCCTTGGTTCTTTCATATGCTCCAGGTTTGCCGACAACTTGAATGCGATGGAGCTGGTATCCATCCCTCGAAGGATTCCCGATATAGACCGCCATTGCCCACGGGTCGTCGCTTATGGCCCGGTGGAGGGAGTGTACCATCGAGTCCATGTTGAAATCTTAATACATGTGGCGATAATGTCGGTTAGTCGCATGGCAGGCAGATGGAGGACGGTGCCCAGCAAGAAAACATCATCTGATTGATTACCACCTTAAATGCGAATCAAATTGTCAGCCGGAGCTACTCGAGAAGTTTTCAGCATCAACTGGTCGATACTAGACGACGATAACTTACCAATTGCTACTTGGGCCGCCTACATACAAGCACCTCCCAATCAAAAGGGGTCGTCTGCAGGTTCGGGCCGCTGCTTCATTTATTCCTCGTGTTTTTGTCCGTCAGCCGTGTCAAACAAGTGCACCGCTTGAACCCAAAACCGTGTCTGCGTGATGAGTCAGCATCCTCTTGCTTGACCTCCGAGTCACGTCGACCTCTCGCGGCGACAAGGCCTTCGCATCCTTGGGCTGGTGGCCCTCCGAATTTTCATCACACCCCATGTTCCTATTCAATAACCAGAACTAATTTCCTGAGATGCTTAACCTGTCTGAACTGGTCAGGACACCCACACACTGCTCAGTCAACTACTTGGGGGGCCGTCACCTGCCATACTGCCTAGGGCACTCTCAGGGCTGCGCGAACTGCCTGGATTGCTCAGGATGTTCACAAATTGCCTACAAACCGCTCGAGAACTGCCTGAATTGCACGGGGTTCACAGCCTGCCTGAATCCCCCCGGGGCGCTCGCTAGCTGCCTGAATCGCCCGAATTGCGCGGGGTGTTCGCCAAATACCTGGGCTGTTGGGGTGCGCGCGAGCGTCGTAGTCCCGCCTGATTTATGGAAGTGCAACTAAAACTCATTCCGTCAGGTCGCGTTTCGGATCACGGGGCTCCCGTCGGGTGCCCTCCCCAAACACACGCGCTCGCTGCTCGCATTTGGGGGCTCTCAGCTCACTGGTCCCTACGCCAGCCTCTGAATGATCTCTAACACGGGCTCGTCACACTTAGCGCCCAGCGCGTAAGCTGCTTAATTTGTGACCAACTGTGTCATTACAACATGCTATCTGATCCCGTTATTCGTGATCAAAGATGAACAAGTGATTAGATTTTAACCCTGCAAGTGCAGAATCACCTCTGCTGAGGGGCTGAGGAAGCAGGAATCGAGAAGTGCGATGGACATACTGAACGCACATTTGTTACTCAAACTTGAAGCCCGCGAAGGTAAATTGATACATAATGCACAACCTTTTAGGTTGGCGCCGTGGCACTTCCTGGCCATTGCACAGTCCGACCAGAAAGAACTCCTCGGCATTATGATTGGTTTTCCACAAGTGTTTATAATTATCCCCTCCAATAGTCGCGGTCCATAAACAGCGGTCCTGTATCGTCCTCCTCATTGCTTAACGGCTTCAATTGACCCCCACTCTACATATGAATCAAGGACCAGTTACGGACCCTTTGGCCGTCTGCGCGCGGGAATATAATACCTCTGCTCCATCTAAACGTCCCAAGTTGCAATTCTGGTGGTATGTTCACATGGCATTTTCTCGGACACTTGACTCAAGACTTATCCTGAGACCGTATCGTTATTCTGTAAGATCTTGGAAACACCGCTTTCATTTTTAATACACACACACCACTCATAATTCTATGCTTCTCAACGAGATGAGAAGCAGTAGACCTTCGTCATTTTGAGTTCAACTCAACCAGGTTGTCCACTTGTTTTCCTTTCCCTCAACCACCTGTGCAATCTGCTCGGCCAATTTCCTGTCCGACTGTTCGCTTGGGTGCAATTCATCGAACCTAGCGTCCTATCAGCTCGCAGAAGAATTCAATCTGAACCAGGACGCTTACCAAAGGAAACTGTCCCTTGCTGCACCCTGAGCGACAGTGCAGCTCCCAGGGTCGCTGGTTGCTTCGCCTTCCTTGAATACGCATGCGTTGATGGATCCAGTCACGTTCAAGGGCGCGGTTCCGTTGAAATAGAGCGAGGGATGTTGGAACATGTCATTAAATAGAGAATGTGAATCAAAAAGACCTAGCGATAATCCACATACGATGAGTTTTGGAATTTCTAGGCTCTGATATTACTGACCAATGTGGGCTCCGTGCAGCCTCGGAGCCAGGGCTTGAAGCATGAGCTTCGTCAACGCGTTCCCGGACAGGACAAGCTCAGTCATCAAGACACTCCACTCTGTCGTGTTTCGGGGCTGGGTCCAATACCGGTTCGTATAGGAGTTTGCCGAGTAGAGGGTCGTTAGTTGAAGCGGGATCATCTGCAAGAGCCTGTGTAAGCCTCCTAAAAACAGATGCTCGAGAGGGCAAGCACGTTTTGGAACAAGAAATTCCTGGCACCGCTGGCATACAATGCGCTGACCCAGTTGACCATGCATTCGGCAACATCAACGATGGACGATCCACTCTGTCCTGTGATCAGAGCATTCGCCCCCAAATCATTCGTACCGATCCAGAGAGTATAGAGGGTCTCCTCGGGTTTCAATCTCAACGATCCGTTGGTGACCTCGGTGAGATATAGGGGGAGTTGACTTTCAAAGACAGAGGGGAAGGGCCGGAAGGTGATATTGTTGGAACATGTCGCCCCAGAACGAGCAAATGGGAAGAGTGAGATTGAGGCATATCCTGCCGCGTAGACTGGCCAAGCGACACCACCGTCACCTGTTGACACTACATCGGTGTAGCTGTCCCCGAAAGTGACGAGGTTTTTTATTTGCTTGGGCTGTAGAGCGCCCAAGGCTGGGGAGAGGAGGGTGCCAACGAGAATGAAGGAGGACTGCAGTGGCGTTGATAGGAATTTCATCTTGATATGTTTTCTCCGCCATCGCACATTCTGTTCTTATGAGGAGCATCGGTGTGCGTACTGTAAGTACGAGCATGCTCGGCGGGTTTAGAAGCGGATCAGACCGTCATATGGTTCGTCACGTTGGCGCTCAGAACCGGCATTCTTTGGTTCTTTCGTATGCTCCAGGTTTCCCAACGGCGCGATAGAGCTGATATCTCTGTTGTACATCCCGGTTATGGGTTGCGCTCACGGGCCGTCGCTTGTAGCCTGGGGCCAGGGAGTGCACGATCATCAAGTCCGTGTTGAAATTGTGATATGTGTGGCGGCAACGTTGCTTGGTCGCGCGAGCAGGCGGGGAAACAGCACCCAGCAAGAAACTCCATCTGATTGACCACTACCTTGAATTCGAACTACAGTACCAGTGGGAGCTACTCATGGAAGGAGTTCCCAGTATCAATGGGCCAACACCAGACAGCGACAACTCACGGTCCGGATGCATTTTCTAGGGGAACCGCAGCGGGCACGGGCCGCTGTTTCCTTTATTTGTGCGTGTGGTTGTCCATCGACCGTGGTAAACAAAAACAACCGTTTGGTCTCGACCAAGGACGCGACTCGCTGCTCATCACACCCAACGCTCAGGACGTAAGTTATTAGTCCGTGACCAATGGCGCTGCCTATAACATACTGTCCGGTTCTATTACTTTCGAGAATGCTCAAAGAGATTGGAGTTCAACCTTCAAGTTCTGAGTTGAGGAGACGATTGTACAAGAATCGAGAAGTGCGATGAATACCTTCGGAAAGGTGAGTCACGTAACTGCTCGAAAATTCTAAACTGAAAAAGAACATTTCCTACTCGCAGAGCCCGTGAAGATAAATCGATACCTGACGTCTTACAGTTGGCGCCGTGGCACTTCCTGACCATGGCACCCCGGGCCCTGAAGGCCTGATTCCTGACCGGGAAGAACTCCTCGGCATTATGTTTCGTTTTTTATAGGTCATTATGGTCATTCACTCCGACGGTCGTGGACTATGAACAAAACTCCCGTAATATCTATCCTTCTCTCCGCTCCATAGTTTCAAGTTCCACTTGGCTCGTTGCCCGGCGCTCGTCGCTTCGTTCCGGTGGAAGCTTTCTCAGTGTTTGGTACTTTGTCCACAAATGGATTTTCATCTATAATCCTGGCCACCCGAAGCCAATGTTGCGGGAAGCGACGGTTCAGACATCGAATCTCATGGAAGCTCCGATAAGGGCTTGTAAGAACCGGCTCACGCGCTTTGGATGGACAAATGGTACAGCCTCTTCCGTAACCGGGAATTATGCGCTGAACGTATATCACTAGACCGTTCTCCAATCACTCTGATTCGACGGACGACTCAATGCGGTTACTAAAAATGATCTCCCTCAATTTCGGCTATTGACATCTGTCTCAAGGCCAGCAGTATAACTACCCTGAATCAAGTTTCCCTCCAGTGCATCCGCCCCAGTACATACTCCCCACACAACAGCAATGACTTGGGTTTTCGCAAGGTCAATGCTGCTTCTTCTGACAGCCTTCTCATGTCATGTCTCGCTCTCTCCGCCCAATCGCCCGTTCATCCAGTCAAGCGAACGACCCAAGGAGGCCGCAGAATCAAACCTCCCGGCTACAATCACGAAACATTGCAACATTTTGTTTGAAAAATTTGTTCAAAATATCGTTTTGTGCAGCAAGGTAAGAGGAATTCGACCGGCTCTATCAAGAGTATGATCTAATTGTAGGGATTAGTCTATCATATGGCTTGGGGCGATCATTGATCTTCTTGTCACGCACGTCGCGTTCCTGTCCTCTCGCTCGCGTATTTTTCCAAGAAATATGATCCAGCATGTCATTTGTCCAACCGATGAGAAAATTCCCATCTCTACTCTCTGGTCCATCCACCCAATCATGGTTATCGGTGTTCTAATTGCACTCCTTGGCGGGCTTCTTCGACTCTGGTACGACTAAATGCTATCCCCAAACATTGTTATAATAACCGGTCTCTGCAGGTGTTTCAAAACCCTTGGTCCGCTATTCACGTTCGAGGTACTAATACAACCAAGACACACCCTCGTTACAAATGGGCCTTATTCCTATGTCCGACATCCGAGCTATACGGGGATCTACCTTACCCTCACCGGAGCAACCGTAGCGCTCTGTGCTCCAAATTCGTACTTCACCCACTGTGGGGTTATGTCAGTATCAGGTGTAAGGCGCGCAGTATGCTTGTTTGTGCTCAGCATTTGGGTGTTCAAGTGCATATGGGCGTGCGTGGGTATGAGCAAAAGATTGCACGTGGAAGATAAAATATTGAGGCAGACGTTTGGGGAAACGTGGGACACTTATCGTGCGAGGGTGCCCTTTGGATTCATACCTGGTATAATTTAATTTCTTTGTAATATCATGCCGCCGTTGATCTGTGGGCGGAGGGTTTTCAACAAGCAACTATTAATGTCTTACAGACCCCGCCCGATTGATTGATCAGAACTATCATAGTCGGTGATGTTTATCTTCCAGGAACAACCAAGGGCCACCCAATCACAGCGACCAATAAAACTCGTCCTCAACCAAACAGGTGAGTTTTCATCTGAAGCCGCATTTCATTTTGTGATGGATCACGGTTCAACGTTCAACCTTCAGCAGCGCCTGAGACTCCCTCGGCCCGGCATGGTTGCGAAGGTCATTCCATATCCCGGGAGCAGTGGACGATGACTATGGTTTTTGATGCCCGCGTCGCTTCTCTTTAGCGCCCCAGGCGCGATTCTCCGCCCCCTTGTGCCCCTAGATATTTGAAAGGATCGTAATTCAGGACACCCATATACCCATACCCCATCGGACACCCCTCCCTCGCCACAACCAAGTTGCACCGATCTTCCCACCCCGTTAGGTCACCACCAACTGATCTGTTGCATGTTTGTAGTCTATCTCTATCGCCCTGATCCCGTTCTTGCGGATCTCGTGATCCGATTCCATCACGAACTCATCAGAATCATTCTGTGTGTCCAAAATATCGACATCTGCTGGCAGTGTACGGGCGAGCTCCGGAAGTCAACAAAACCATCACCCGACGCGTTTTCACCACAATTGAAACGGTTTGGATCCGTGTCGGGGACTTCAAACTGGAACAATGGAACATTTGACATATCTACATCCTTCAATCCACAACTCAAGAGATGGCCTCGGCGACAGGAGCAACGCACGTGCGTGTGGAGCAGTCCTCAGCCTAGGTTGAGAAAATCATAAGTGTTGCTTCCCACATCGTCGCCCGTATCTACAGACACAGCTCAGACAAAACTATGCCACCATCTCACGGCTTATCGAAGCAATAAATTCGGTAATAGACTTCGGCATCACGTCGTCCTCTCCACGGTCGTGACACGCTCCAGGCAAAATTAGAAAGTAGGGTGCGACAACTTCATCTATTGTTTTATGACCACGAAAGCCCAACAAATAGCACACGGCAATGGCGAGAACTAAATTATACCGATGTAGCTTGCTAGTGGGGGGCTAGCACATCACGGGCAGCTGGAAGGTTATCCGCCAGCACTGCCGGCCCTTCCAGCTGTTGGGAGCGTCAGTTCCTGTCATGGGGGCTCTTAGCTCCTAAGTATACCAATCATGATCTTGATGTGGCTTGTTGTGTCAAAGTTAACAGGATCAGTCCCATATCTTCGTGAGACGCCAGCCTATCGGCGATGTGGTTCCACCTTCCATATAAGATAGGGTAGCCACATTGTGCGCTATTACTATACCATCCCCCTTCCCCAGCTATCCAATAGCTCCACGCCATGGCAACACACTTGACCGGACCCGCCGCGGTCCAACTTCTCACAGATGCGAAAACCACCAACTATTTAGTAGGTGAGTTACCCCGTTGACTTATATCTCACCCAAGGCAATAATCCAACCACTCAGCGGCGGCCATCACATTACTTGTGTAGGTTAATTTCTATAATGAAATACAAGCGGATGCTAAAATTGAACGTGCAATCAGCTTCGACCACATCCTCACTATTGACCAGGAGGTGGGCAATCGTCCAACCACCGAAACGATGATATTGATTCTTATACATCGGATATAGTTCGCCTTGATCTGGAAAAGCCCCTGGAATCTCACAAGTTTATTATACGTGAGCAATGCGACATCTTCCGTTCATCTGTCCGGCACCATCTGACCCCATCCTCAAGATTTGGGTAGGATGCTCAAAACATACCAGTGCACGAGATAACGAGATGCATTTTCTCTAGAACCGATATTATGCATTGATTGCCCTCGTGTAAGTTTTGCCGGATCCAGCACCTGAAGTCTTGACCAACGGTGCACCCAGACTCAACGCCAGCTGTATGTTATTTTCGCGGTGGTAGTAAACTTATCTCAAATTATGGGCCAGTCATGTTAAAAGAGCTAGAACTGGACAAGGTATGTTATGTTCTATCTTGTTCGGTACGGAGAACTAAATTGAGTGGGCGGGCTTAGTCGTGCGTTAGATCTATCCAAGCGTCGTATTAATATTTACCGGAGCGATAGGTGCACAATGGCTTTTATGGTAGGTTCTTTCCTCCTTCGTGACACACCCGCCTTGTATTCTAATCACAATTTCAGTTCGAAGGTATCACTGCTAGTATTCTTGTAAATACTGTGGATGTTATTTTGGCAATTCGGTAAGCGGATGGGCGTTATCAGTTGCTCGCTTGTTAACAATTCAAACGAAAGGGTATGGATTCTGTACGAAAAGAGCAGAAAATTATTTTTCTTCTTCATCATATTCATATCTGGTATATCCCCTTTTCATTTCTTGGTACGGCCTCGACCAATTAAAACCTCATACAGCCGAGTTTTTAATCATGTAAGCAAAAATCAAGATTAAATTCCTTTGAGGCCTTCCCTCATTCTGCGATAGGATTGTGCTGGCGACAATCACAGTTACTGGTCTAAAAAGTGAGACCACCATTTCCAAATAACATCTAGCATTTGTTGACGCACTGCACCAGCCTTCAACCACTACGGGTAGGATATTTTCCTCGATTGTAAATGTCACTAGAGCTTTGAATTTGGGATAGACCCTTCCTTGTGGGATGCTGGGCTGCGGCTGGTGCGTCGTAGTGACTTATCGTCAGGAGCACCCCGGGAATCATGGTTTCTCATTTAGAAGTGCCACGGTTTTTTACATTCTATGCCATTCCAACGGTTGTTGTTGTGCGTCAATTTCTCACGGAAATTCTAACTTTGGGAGTTGGAGACAACAATCAAGGAATAAACAACTGATGCTGTTTCAGTCATTCGTCATGTTTGTGATGACCATGTACCGTTGTGGGGCGACCCTACTCTGGAACAACCAGAGACGGATACCCATCATCAATCTGTTTCTGCGGGATGGCGTCTTTTGGTTTATAGCTGTTCTTGGTTCGTGTTGCCTGAGCGTCTTTACTACCCTATCCTGACCATCTATCCAGTCGTACTCGCGCCCGAGATCCTCACAACGGCGGTTGCCCAAAGCTCCCGGTCCTTGACTGAGCTTATGATCATGTCAGTCCCCGAGTATCTCCGCCATCTCCTCCAGCTAATTCATATCATTTAGGCCTACCCTTGCGTGCGTCGAATAATCAGTCTAACCTCTGTAACATAGGTTGATCCTGCTTTTCAGCGTGTACGCACTAATTGGGTCGCGAGTGCTGTTGAATATCAAGGCTTTGGTTGCGGAGAACGAGGTCTTGGGAACCATGGCCAATGGTACTGTGGGCGATGAAACAATGCCATTCAGGGCCACACAGGGCACATATCTCACAGATGTGGAAACATTGGATTCACACGGATCCGGGCCAGGACAGACACAATTGTATGAGGGGACGCTCGACATACATTGATGCGACCGGAGACTTTCACTGCGGTTTTCTCCATCGTGGTTCGGGCTCTTCAAGGTGACCTTCCAGCCTAGTATTGGGAGAGCTCTAGGCGCAGGAACATGGGCGTAATTGAAAGAAGCTGGCTTGAATATGGTTGCATCGATATTGTACGCTATATGCCAAGACCTAATCTCGTGCGCATGCTACAGTGTCTGCATAGCACTTTTCTTCGTGCGACGTGGTCTATGATTTCCGAGGCTGATCAATATTATGACATCAGTTTACATTGATCCCAACTTGAAGCGCCCTCGGGCTCGAACAACTTGTTGTCAATCTATTCTGCCTATTGGCTCTGTATCAGTTACACTTACAGTATAGCCTCGACGAATTAATCAGGTCTATTTTTCTTCCCTTCCCACGAATGGTTCGGAGGATCATGTAACTCCCCCTCACCCCCTCATTCCTCGAACCGAAGCTTTTCCCCTCCCCTCCTAATCAGGAGCCCCGGGGGCTTCAGGACACCTGACAATGTTCTGAATATTGGAATTTCGTCTCAAGCACGACCTCGGGCAGCGCGTTACCAGCCAAATACGTCCTCCATCCAGCTCACATCCAACTTTTTGATTCACACGCAATTATAGCCTTTGCCGCCGATTCGGTCAGGCGTCTTGTTCCGCCATTTTCATTGGCCACTTACATGGTGGACAGGTCCCGAACACGTCAGCAGAATCATTTGCGCGTTCATAGTCGGCACGGCCGAGCTCCGAGATATCACCCAGTGATGGAGCTGGTGCTGGTGCACATGGGTGTTTCCGCAATGGGAGGGCGATTTTCCATCATCAATCACCGACCCTCGTTATATCCTGTGGATACCCATAGATGTTGATACGGAGTGAGCTTATCGAATCTCAACACCCCCGAACCGGAACCCACCGCTTAAATTGGTACTAGCACCACCAGGATAGGCCGACTAGTCAATGAGTGCACATGTTATCAAGCCTCCGCGAACCCAAGCCCGGGATTGACACACGCCCGGACCGCAGATAACTTGCACGTCAATCAAGTCAACCTTCGAACGGTAAATTTGGCGCTGACAGGCCATATTAGCATCGTGGCATCTTTACTTTCGAGGCGGTCATTAAATGGGGGTAGAGCACCTGGTCAACTCCCACTCGTGCCTGTCGTGGACGAGTCGTAGTGCGCTATTCAATGACGCAACATATCTCCTACCAGTACGATTTATTTGCAAGATATCAATCCGCGGCTGGGGCTGTAAATCTGTCCGCCGATTTTAGACAGGCTTTTGGCTTTATCACAACCTTGGCGGAAATTTATTATAGCTCAGAAGAACTGATTCGGCAAGAATGGGAAGATCTTCTATAAGGTCCCGGCCTGCGGATGATGGGCCCTCAATTGCCCTTATAAAAACGGAACGCATTGTTCATTGATGACCTTGTCCCCAAGCAGCAGCCATGTCGACTCTCCCCTTCCCAACACAGCTTATCCTCGTATCGGACGCAAAAATTACAAATTATCTTGTTGGTGAGCCACCCCTTGTTTCTCGTCACCTCCGGTAGATATTCAACCGTCTAGCGGCGGCGATCACTTTGCTTGTGTAAGTTAATTCCAGTATAACCGAAGACATGTCCGAAGACTCGACATTCAATCAGATTCGACCACATCCTTACAATTGACCAGGAGGTAAGCGGTCATTGGGTCGAGTGTTATTCAACATGACTTGACGTCAATACAGGTAGCATTAATTTGGAAGAGTCCCTGGAATCTATTAAGTTCATTATTCGTGAGCTCCGCTGACAGTATATGCTTCGTATTCTTACCAAGTCCCTAAAGGTTTGGGTAGGAGGACTGAGAGCTCAAAAACGTGAGATAATAACAACAATTGTCTAGAATCGCTACTATGCATTGGTCGCGTTAACGTATGTTTTTTTTTCTTCTGCGCTAAACCCGTCCGAATTTTTGATTGGAAACGCGGATAGGGTTAACGCGTACTGTGCGGAATTTCTTTGCTTTTAAATCCAGGCTTATCTTACGCCCCTGCGATACAGTCATGCTGCGCGAAATCGAATCAAATAAAGTAAGCTCTATTACACCTTGCCCTATACTGTGCGTAATTGAGTGGACCTTCTGGTAGCTGTGCGTTAAATTCACCTGAATGTCAAACTGCTACAAAATTAACTGGGTGACAGATGTTCTATTGCTTTCATGGTAGGCCGCGGTTATTTATAATCTATATTTATCCAGTCTCCAATAACGCCTTCAGTTTGAAGGAATCAGCGCCAGCATTCTCGTGAATACAGTGGACGTCATCTTGGCAATTCGGTGGGCGGTTAGATTATCCTGCTTGTTGAATACTATTGACGAATAATTGACGGCAGCGTATGGATTCTATATGAGAAGAACAGGAAGATGTTCTTTTTCTTCGTCATATTCATATCAGGTACTTGCCAACTACTCGAATCCCCAAGGAGTTATTTCTGAAAGCGTGCCTTCATATAGCCGAGTTCCTGGTCATGTAAACGCAAATCACACATTACATTCGACCAAAGATTCTCATCCATTTTTGTACGGCAGGCTCGTGCTGGCGATAATCACCGTATCCAATATGTCAAGTGAGTTGCACAATTGCAGGTGATGTTCCGAATGGACTTTAACGCATGACGTTAGACTTCAACCACCTGGGGTATATCAGCCCCTTCTCGGTTGTACCTAAGATTAACCCCATAATTGAATTAGACCACATCTGATAGGATGTTGGAGTGCTACTGGTCTGTCTCGTTACAATCTGTCACGCCGTCAGAAGTCAATGACTTCTTATCAGATGCACCGAAGTTATTTACGTTTTACGTCATCCCGACTGTCATTGTTGTGCGTCCATTTCTCGCGGGGCTTAGTGGTGGACGCCTCGATCAGCGGTTTCCATCAACGGCCAAGGAAAGAGGCAACTAACAAATGTTCTAGTCATTCATCATGTTCGTGATGACCATGTACCGTTGCGGAGCGACCCTACTCTGGCACAATCAGCGGCGGATACCCATTATCAGTCTATTCCTACGTGATGGTGTCTTCTGGTTTTTGGCTGGTCTCGGTGTGCATTTCCGGGTCTCTATCGTGCCAGATGATCACGCTGACCGCTTGCCCAGTCGTGCTTGCACCTGAAATACTGACAACAGCGGTTGCGCGGGATTCCCGATCTCTGTCCGAGTTGATGATCATGTTCGTTTTCAAACACTCGCACCGTTTCGTGCTAAACACGCCTCGCCTCTAGGCCTACCCTTGCGTGCGTAGAACAGTCAGCTTGTGCGGGGGCCAGAGGCTGATTGTATCCCAGGGTGTACTCGCTAATTGGATCACGGGCATTGCTGAATATCAAAGCGTTGGTGGCGAAAAACGAAGTCCTGGGAACCATGGCCGGCGGCACTGTTGGCGACCGCACGATGCCTTTCAGGGCTGCGAATCTGACGGATTTGGAGGATGAAGAGACACTAGCGACCGAGGGAGATATATCACTTCACGAGACGCAGGCTTGAAACCAGCAACGGGTGAAGGGACAAGGTGACTTGGATATATTTAGATCAACGCGTCGTAGGGCTTTGGGTCATGGATTCAGGTTTCAATTCATCAGAACTGTATATGTATGACAACGCACCCTTGAACCCAATGCGTGATGTTTCTCATGCCTGTCGAAATAGATCTTGGGTGCAAGTGGGCTCACCCGAAGAGACTGCTCAACCATTTAATCTCAAATTTTGCTGGAAGCTAGCATACATACATATATATCTAATTGATTGTCCAATTTGAGCAAAATTTGAGTGAGCTTTGAATTTGTCTCAAGTACCCATCACCTCGCGAGGCCTTCCAACGATTCCGTTCGGTCCTAGGCGTTGGATCTTCGTTGAACGAAGTCCTCAGTCGGCTCGTTAGGCTCAGCGACATTGCCCAGTTAAGAAATGTGGAGGTTGTAGGTAAACACGTACTTGGAGTTCAAATGTTCAACATCAGGAAAAACCCAATAGCCACGGCTGTTATGAAGCGCTACATAGACATAATAGCGGCCGTAGCACCGTCAGTCTATGAGTGCTACAAGTCTATGTACGTCTATGTAGACCTATATAGGTCTATGTGATCCTGTAGCGCCCATCGACTCACAACTGCTTTTTCCTGATGAAATGCTCACTCCTTCCCTCGTGAACTCCAGGTATGCCTCGTAACTTTACATGATCTAATATGTATACACTTTCCCTCGTGAACTCTAGTGTCGTCTCCCTCGGCTACCATCCGCCTTCCCTGCGCGTCAGGCGCTTATCCGATCGCGCCCGTGCTCGTTAAGGCATGTGCTAAAAATGTTTGAGGTATGTATTCTCCGAGTCATGGGTTCTGATTGAGTAGTCATGTTTTTTATTCTGAAAAGGAAGGAAGGGCAAGCGAGTGTCTAGAATGAGCGAGTGGTTGCGGTGGCGGGGGGGAAAGCTGACCCCCACACCGTTCCCACGACAACCTCATTCTGTCCTTTCGCCCCTGCCTCGCTGCAGGATTGAATTAATTTTGCGGCTGTAACGGAGTCGGGACGCCTTCATATACGAACAAGTCGAGGGAAAATGCTTGCAAAATTTCCTCCCGCTCATCCGACATGTTACCAGACTGGAACCTCGCTGATGCAACATTGACGAACTATTTTGTCGGTGAGTCCCAATTCGCCCCCTCAGGTTTCTTCAAGACTTTGACTCTTCAATCATTGCCCATCCTTAGCGGCAGCTCTCACCCTGCATGTGTAAGTGGTCATATTCACGTTCTCCAACCTGTATGGTGATGAACTCGAGATTTCAGCTTCGACTATCTCCTCACGATCCCACAAGAGGTATATTAGAGCATTAATGTCACCGTCGTGTGCTTCATTAACCCCCAGTCAGGTGAAGCTCATATGGCAGAGCCCCTGGAACTTGACGAGCTCTCTCTATGCGAGTTTGAGCAATTAGAATCGCAACTCCCAAGCTAACCCTCGCCACAGGTTTGGGTAACTTGCTAACACAACTATCGTACCGCACGTGTGAATAACCTTACCATCAGAATAGATATTACCCACTGGTTATCCTCACGTACGTCCCCGTTACCATCGTCTAACTGCGTGTTGATTGGTATCAATATGAAATTTGATCTAGGATCAATGCGAGCTGTAAGTTTTTTAGTTTTCTTTATCAATGTATCTTCCTTCACAGCTTGACTTTAGTTATGCTGCGTGAAATTGAGTCGGACGAGGTATGTGGCTTTTTTCAAATCAATGCTTCTGTCTCATCAAATCTCACAGTCGTGCGTTGAAATCGCTGCTAAGATTCGGTAATATTTCATCAGAGCACAGGTGCTCCGTGTATTTTATGGTAGGCTTTCCAAGTCGATTTTATAACGCTTCGAGTCGGGGTCCTCAGCCCATGTAGTTTGAAGGTATCGGTGGTACTATTGTAGTCAACACGGTGGATGTTATCCTAGCTTTCCGGTGGGTGTCCAGCCCCATACAGTACTGCCAGGATGCGGGTGGTGGCGGTGCTAACTTAGTGGATGTCAGGGTGTGGATTTTATATGAGAAGAACAGGAAAATCTTATGGTTTTTCACGGTCCTCATATTAGGTATCTACCGCCTCACCTCAAACGTCCCCTGTCGACGTGACTGATGATTACCACTATCCAGCCGAATTTCTCGTCATGTAAGCATGCCATGGAATGATTGGGAGTCTACAAATCATTCCGCGATAGGATGTCATTGGCAATAATGATAGTAACGGACCTGGATGGCAAGTGCAAATTGAAACGACATATAATAATATTTGGCTCATTTTCAATGATAGCTTTCACCCACTTGGGGTGAGTGCGATGGTCATTACAACCTTTTTCCCTATTCTCAACCGCCACTTAATACTAGACCGAACCTTGTTGGATGCTGGGCTGTTGGTGGTGTGTACGACTTCCTGCCCTCCCAGTGCCATCCCATAAATTTGACGAAAACAACAGATGTTTCCCGATCTTTCACCTATTTTGCAGTCCCTACCGTTGTTGTGGTACGCAATTTCAATGTACCTATCACCGGGAATGGTATTTGATTGATGGAATACAGTCCTTCATCATGTTCGGAATGACCCTATACCGCTGCGGGGCAACACTGCTGTGGAATAATCAGACACAAATACCAATCATGAATTTATTTCTACGCGATGGTGTTTTTTGGTTCATTGCCGTTCTTGGTACGTCTCATTTAACACTATCACGAGCATACCCTCAGAGTGCATTACTTACAAATCGGCAGTGGTGCTTGCATCCGAGATATTGACAACCGCAATCCCGCAACAATTCAGGTCGCTCACAGAACTAATGATCATGTCTGTCTTGCTCGTGCTCTTCACCACCGATGACTTATATGCTCGTGTCTAGGCCCACTCTTGTGTAAGTCGGCTCTTCCGCTGAGGCTTTGTAACATTTATTTGATTGACCCAGTGTCTACTCCCTGATTGGCTCGCGGGTCCTGCTAAATATCAAAGCCCTTCTTGCGAATGATGGAGGATCAGGAAATTCGATTGGCGAGACGTTTGGGGACCACACAGTGGAATTTGTGGCTGCCACTCGCCACACAAACCTTACTTCAGATACCGAGCCCTGATGTGACCAGTAGTGGTTCGGTTTCTGTGATTATTAGTATTTTATCAAGGTAGATGTGAATTTTTATTTAGTTGACGTTCGGGATTTATAGGCGAGTGGAGATTTCTTTGGGTTGCACCGCCCTGGGCCTCAAGTTTACATGCCCTTCCAACTATCACAGCTCGGGCATCTGGTTGGTATGACATTCCACGAAATCAACATGCCCGCTTCCTATCAACAAATCACAATAGCATCGATAAACCACCACCACAACAGACCATTATCATGATCAACATCGGCATCGCAGCCACGCTGCTGTGGCTCACGATTAATATGAATTGATGTGAAATACTGACAACGGCAGTTGCGCGTGAATCCCGGTCCCTCTCCCAGTTGACGATCCCGTTTTCAAACACTCGCATCATTTCGTGCAGCTAATATATCCCGACTTTCGGCCCACCGCACGCGGATGATAATCAACTCGGACGGAGGCCAGACGTTGATTATAGTATTCCAGGGTGTACTCGCTAATCGGATCGTGGGTATTGCTCAATATCAAGGCGCTTGGCGGCAGAAAATAAAGTTCTGGGAAAGACGGCTGGCAGCGCTGTTGGGGGCCACACTAACGCATCTTAGGGTTACGCATCTGGCGGATTTGAAGGTCGAAGATCCACCCGAGAGGTAGGGAATTGGCAACGGGTAAGGGAGACCAAGTAACCTGGATATTTAGATCAACATGTCGTGGGACGAGATTCCGAGTCGGCTCAGAATCGTGGTTTTGGGTCAGGTTTCACATTTTGTATACTCAGGAATCTATGTAGACTGGGGCCAATTAAAGCCATAAGGAAGGATAAACATGCTCAGAGATAGCCTCAAGTGAGCCGCGCCAACACGCGGTATCCGGTCGGTTTACGAAAATTCTATGATTTCATGCTCTGCACAAAAGGGCATCTGGGTAAGGATCCGATTAACCACAGCGGCCTTATCCGAGCTAGGGGGGATGTGGAGGATTACGAGGAAATCATGGCTACGTCTCCCCTCATTCTTGAGGTAGTTGTCGATTGCCTTCCAGGTATCGGAGTTGTCCCTGAAGCTCGTACGGTATTCAAACGAAATGCTGCGAAGACTATGGGGCGAGTGCATCAATGCGAGTCGCATCATTTCAAGGGTGATACAGGTCCCTTTCAGGTGAAGGGAGTGTAGTTTAGCTGCCTGGTTAATTCGTAAAATGGTTTGGAAAAAATCTAGTAGGGGGTCATTGAGGAAAGCCATGAGCCATTGTTGAGGGTAATGGATACCTTGGGTCAGAAAAACCTGCACACGAATGGTCAAATGCATCAAATTTTGGGCGAGAGTACTGATGCTCCGGAAGGCACCTTCAGCCTCTGTAGGATCAACGATGTGTACCTGTAGGTCCACTATGGCAGGAACGGGATTCAAAGAACAAACCCAGTCCATTATTTTGGTACAACCGCGGCCAAAGTGAAGGCAATGCAGGTAAGGTGGGAGGGAGCCCACTGTCGATGGAGGACTGTCGTCAACCAACACGACCGACTCTAATTTCAACGTTTGAAGCAACGGGAAGTCGGAAATCAGGCGCACGAAATTACCCAAGGACTCGAATTCTACGGCGGTAAGATTCAACAGTCTGAGACCCGATGTCAGTTTTTTTCCCCAATGGGCATGTTGCAAGATGGAACCTGGCGAGTTGTAGATGGAAACTGACGCGACGGAATCAAGGCAATCTAGCGTGGGAATGATCCTGCCAGCAGTGGGCTCAGTCATTGAGATGAGACGGATGTCTTTTACCATCGATTTAAACGTGCAATATGGGGACCTCAAGAGTCTGACGAATGCCTTTGCGTTCCGTGTCTCCAAGGAAATGAGCGAGAAATAAGCAATCCGACTGGAGAATAGCCAAGCTCTGCTGCGGAGGCTGAAGACAGAAAGCGCAACCCGTCGGTCACGGATCGGGAGGTGGTTAACGATGATATGAACCAGTTCTGGGGGAAGTAACCAGGGATATGTGGGCTGAGGACAATGCTGCAAAATCAACTCGTTGGGTCCATCCATGATGATGTTTGAAGGTTGTGACTGAGTAAAATTGGAAATCAGCAGAGTATTTTTATTTTAAAGTTATAATGGGTACTGATTAGTATTTGGGCAATTACTGATATGCTGGTGGTGTCCGGGCAGCAGCAAGTTGCAGCAGTGAGAGCCCTGAAGCTGAAGGTGCAGACTCGGGATCTGTGTGATTAGTAAGTCAACCCGCGGAAGTTCCCTAAACAGTGGCAAACACGCGCTCGCCGAGCACACACCTGTAATTATGTGATACAAGCGCTAGCAAGGCGGGTCAACAGCTTGCACTATTCCTGACCCGGTCGCTGCCTCCCCACCCCTGGGCAATCTCTAATAACTGCATCACCATCGCAATGGGTCTATTGGGGAAAACTTGTGTTCCCTCGCAACTGTTACAATGATACATTCTTGCCCTCAAGCATCAAATCATCATGTCATTGATAACAAGTCATCACCAGACCACAACATCAACGCATCATGATCAACACAGGTGCATCCTACCGTCGGCCCATGGTTATGCCGCGTGGATCACGCTAAAGGGTGAATCATCTGGGGGATGCCAGGTTTAGTCTCAATCCCAGTTCGCGTTTCAAACATTTGCTATTTTCGGCAGCTGGGCCTGCCCGGCTAACCCCACAACCGTTACCTACACATCCACAACCTTGTAGGGGTTGACAGTTGTAGCAGCTGCTGGGCGCCCGGTGGATGATCGTATTTCCATCAATCAATCAGGCTGCATTTTTGCTGGCTGCCGAGGATAGAATTTTGGGCGTATGGAGGCGGAGTATATGAACTTGAGGATTAAGGTGCCCTACCGTCTGCATTACTTCCTATCAGATTTCTCTCGCTTCCCGGCCCTATGTTACCAGGCCTGAGTGGATCCCCGCTATTCCAAGACCTTGCTGACGCAAAAACGACGAGCTATCTCATCGGTGAGTCCCAATTCATCCTCCCGGGTTTCTTCCGGGTCTTCAATCGCGACCCATCCGTAGCAGCAGCTATCAGCTTGCTTGTGTAAGCCCAATACTCATACCAACCCGTTGACGGTGATGAACCTGAAATTCCAGCTTCGACCATCTCCTCACAATCCCACAAGAGGTATATTCGACCATCAGCACCGCCGCCGTGTTTATTAACCCTCGATCAGGTGAAGCTCATATGGCAGAGCCCCTGGAACTTGACCAGCTCTCTCTACGTGAGCGAGACCACATCTGAATCGTGATTCCTGAATTCTGATCTGAACATCGCCACAGGTTTGGGTGACTTGCTAACACAAACATCGTACCGCGCACATGACTGACCTTGGCACCAGAACCGATATTATACGTTGGTTGTCCTCACGTATGTCTCCATCATCACCTTCCAAAAACGGTGTGCCTGGTGTTGATGCGACAATTAATCTAGGATCAATGCAAGCTGTATGTTTCTGCTTTCCTTGTGTGTGTTCTTCTTCACAGATGAATTTCAGTCATGCTTCGTGAAATTGATTCGGACAAGGTGTGTGACTTTCGTTCTGAAATGATCATTGTCTTACCAAATCTTATAGTCGTGCGTTAGAATCATTGCTAAGACTCAGTGCCATTTTAACTTGCAGAGCATAGGTGCTCCACATATTTCATGGTAGGCATCCTACGATTTTGGCACATAACACTTCGTCAACCCGGCATGTAGTTTGAAGGTGTCAGTGCCACTATTCTGATCAACACTGTGGATATTATCCTGGCTCTCCGGTGGGCATATGTCATAATATTTCAGCCGGTGAAACTGACTTGGTTGCTGCCAGGGTGTGGATCTTATATGAGAAGAACAGGAGAATACTGCGGTTTTTCATTATCCTCATATCAGGTATTTGCCCTGTGTTATATCCGTCCTAGACATTTCCCGTAACTCTTGACCACCGCCGGCTAGTTGAATTTCTCGCCATGTGAGCATGTCATGGCTAACTGAGAGCCCCAAATTCATCCCGCGATACTAGGATCTCGCTGGCGATAGTGACGGTGAAGGGCCTGGATGGCAAGTGCATATTGAAATGACAATAAGTGTCCAACTCATACGCAATCACAGCTCTCACCTTTCCCCTTCTCTATGATCGCTCACCGCCCCGAACCAGGCTAGACTTGTTTGGATGCTGGGCCGTCAGTGGTTTGCTCAGCTTCCTGCCATGCCCGGAAACCCATCCTGACAAAAACATAAGATGCCCCCCAACTATTCACCTATTATGTAGTCCCTACCATTGCTGTGGTATGTCATCTCGCCGTGTCTATTGACTGGAGTTGTAGGTCAACTGAAATACAGTCGTTCATTATGTTCGGAATGACCGTGTACCGCTGTGGGGCGACGCTTCTCTGGAATCATCAGATGCAGATACCGATCATTAGCTTATTCCTGCGAGATGGCGTATTCTGGTTCATTGCCGTTCTTGGTACGCAGACTTTGACACTGTCATGGGCATGCCTCTGGAATATGACATCCACAAATTGATTGCAGTGGTACTTGCACCCGAGATATTGACGACCGCGATTCGGCTGCCAGATAGGTCACTTTCGGAATTGATGATCATGTCCGTCTTGCTTGAAATCATCACCGCCACTACAGCTGACATACTCATGTTTAGGCCCACCCTTGTGTAAGCAGCGGATTCTTCTGCCGTGGCTGCATGCAGCAAAATTCATTCTAATCAGTGAACCAGCGTCTACTCCTTGATTGGCTCGCGGGTCCTGCTGAATATCAAGGCTCTTCTTGCAAACCATGAAGGCTCAGGAAATCCGCTGAGTGGAACGTTTGGGGACCAAACAATAGAATTCGTGGCTGCCACCCGCCATACGAAGATTTCTCCAGATATCGAACCCTAAAATAGCGATCCGTGTTCCATGTTTACAAGCGTTTCGTTTGCCATGGATGGAGATAGGATGACGTCGATTAATTGATACACTCGAAATAGAATTTACTTGGATGTCTCCATCCATTCTCGTGGCCATTTCCATCATGGGTTCCACGAACCCCCGAAATAGCCACGGGCTGCGCGTTGCCGTCACAACTCCATCACTCCGTCCAATTGAAGCTTCCTCAAGAATGAGAAGATCTTCTATAAGGTTCCAGCCTGCGGATGATGGGTCCTCGATTGTCCTTAAAGTTATGAAAACGGAGCACATTCGATAATCACCGTTTCCAATATGACAAATGAGCACATGATTGCAAGTAACGTCCTGAATGGTCTCTTAACGCATGATGTTAGACTTCAGCCACCTGGGGTATATCATCCCTTTCCCGGTTGCGCCTAAGTAACTGAATCCACGCCTCGACTCTAGGCCTACCCTCGCGTGCGTAGAACAGTCAGCTTTTGCAGGGGCCAGAGGCTGATTGTATTCCAGGGTGTACTCGCTAATCGAATGGCGGGCATTGTTGAATATCAAGGCGTTGGTGGCGGAAAGCGAAGTCCTGGGAACCATGGCCGGCGGCACTGTTGGGAGCAGCTGACAGTTTGGAAGATGAAGAGACACCGGCGACGGAGGGGGAGTAGGTATCACTGCACGAGAGGCAGGGAACTGGCAACGGATGAGGGGACAAGGTCACCTGGATCTTTGGATGAATGCGTCGTAGCTATCGTGGTTTTGAGCCGTGGATCCAGGTTTCGTATTCATCAGAAATGTATACTCGGGAATCTATGTAGGGGACCTGGGCCAAATATAGCCACAAGGAGGATGGCCAAACCTAGAGATGGCCTCAAGTGAGCCGCAGCACGTAATATCAGATTGATTTACGAAAATCCTATGATTCCATGTTCCGCGCAGAAGGAAACCTGGGCAAGGATCAGATCAACCAAAGCGGCCTTATCCGAGCCAGAGGGACGTGGAGGATCATGAGGGAATTATGAATACGTCTCCCCTCATTCTTGAGGTAGTTGTTGATTGCCTTTCAAGTATCGGAGTCATCCCTGAAGCTCGTACGATATGGGCGACTGTGTCAATGCGAGTCGCATCATTTCAAGGGATACGGGTCCCCCTCAGGCGAGAGGAGTGTAGTTTGGCCGCCTGGTTGAATCGTAGTGGTCCTAGCAGGGTATCATTGAGGGAAGCCGTAAATCATTGTTGAGGGTAATCACCTTGCTTGGCAAGGTCTTTCAACGGTCGAAATTCCTTAGTGTGCAACTTATTTATATGTGTGTGGAGTAAATAAACAGCAGCCACCTCAGATTGGGACACCATGACCGTGTTCATTATCAGCATCTAGCGCCGCGAGGAGCCAACCGTAGGTTGGCGACGAGCGGCACTTTGAACCCAAGGAAATGGGTGGGCATCACAGATCATATATATTTGATTTTTAGAGCTGAAAAATGGTTGTAATGTCATGGCTGAATGAAATTCGTATTCATGTTATCTTGGTGTAAATATCACATCTTCGGTCCGTGGCGGTTCCGACACAACGGTAAGGTGTTTTTTCGACTTCAGTCGAACTTGAACTCTAGTGGATACCTTGGATCAGAAAAACCTGCACAGGAATTGTTAAATGCATCAATTTTTGGGCGAGAATACTGATGTTCCTGAAGGCATCCTTGGGATCAACCCTGTGTACCTGGAGGTCCGCTATGGCAGGAACAGGATCCAATGAACAAACCCAGCCCATTATTTTGGTACAACCGCGGCCAAAGTGGAGGCAATGCAGGTGGGGTGGGAGGGAGCCCACTGGCGGTGGAGGACCATCGTCAAGCAACACGACCGACTCCAATTTCAACGTTTACACATCGGGAAGCAGGCGCACGAAATTACCCAAGGACTCGAATTCTACGGTGGTAAGATTCAACAGTCTGAGACCCGATGTCACTGTTTGTCCCCATTGCAAGATGGAACATGGATGCATGGCGAGTTGCAGATGGAATTCAACGGATGCGACAGAATCAAGGCAACCTAGCCTGGGAATAATCCTGCCAGCAGTGGGCTCAATCATCGAGATGAGACGGAATCCGAATCACAATTCAGACAATTATGGCATTACAGAATTCCACAAAAGCCCGCAACTATGCAACAAATTATCATGACATTGATAGCTGCATCAGTGCATCACAATCGCAACTGGATAGAATTCTGGGTGTATGAAGTCGGAGTACCATATAGTATGAACTTGAGGGGGTATGCTATTCACTTCCTATCAAATTTCTCCCCCGCTTCTCGACCCCATGTTACCAGGCTTGAGTGGGCCCGCGCTATTCGACCTTGCTGATGCAACAACGACGAACTATCTCATTGGTGAGTCCTGATTCATACCCCCAGGTCTCCTCAAATCTTCAATCATTGCCCATCCTCAGCGGCAGCTATCACCTTGCTTGTGTAAGTCTAAAATACCAACCCATTGACGGTAATGAACCTGAAATTCCAGCTTCGACCATCTCCTTACAATCCCACAAGAAGTATATTCGACCATCAGCACAAGTCGCCGTGTGCTTTATTAACCCCCGATTAGATGAAACTTATATGGCAGAGCCCCTGGAACTTGACGAGCTCTCTCTATGTGAGCGAGACTACATCGGAATCGCGATTCCTAGATTCTACATAATCTGAATACTGCCACAGGTTTGGGTGATTTGCTAACACAAACATCGTACCGCGCACATGAATGACCTTGGTATCAGAATCGATATTATACGTTGGTTATCCTCACGTACGTCCCCATTATCCCCTTCGTGCCTGGTGTTGATGTGAAAAAATTGATTTATGTAGGATCAATGCAAGCTGTATGTTTTTGATCCTTCTTGTGTGTTCTTCTTTACAAATTAATCTCAGTCATGCTTCGTGAAATCGACTCGGACAAGGTGTGTGACCCTTGTTCTGAATTAATACTAGTTTCACCAAATCTTATAGTCGTACGTTGAAATCACTGCTAAGATTCAGTGGTATTTTAACAGAACACAGGTGTTCCGCGTATTTCATGGTAGGCATTCTGTGATTTAAGCAACACTCCGAGTCTGAGTCCTCAACCCGGCATGTAGTTTGAAGGTGTCAGTGCCAGCATTCTGGTCAACACTGTGGATGTTATCCTGGCTCTCCGGTGGGTATATATAGCCCTATGCAGTATTGCCGACGGTGAACCTGAACCGACGGCTGTCAGGGTGTGGATTTTATATGAGAAGAACAGGAAAATACTGTGGTTTTTCATTGTCCTTATATCAGGTATCTACCTCCGTCCTAGACATCTCTCGTGGCACCTGATTACCGCCGCCTAGTCGAATTCCTCACCATGTGAGCGTGTCATGCGCGGTTGAGAGTCTAACATTCATTCCGTGATAGGATCTCCATGGCAATCTTGACGGTGAAGAGCCTGGATGGCAAGTGCATATCGAAATGACAACAAATATCCGACTTACCTACAATTATAGCTTTCACCCACATGGGGTGAGCACAACCTGAATGACCACTGCAGCCTTTCCCCCTCTCCTTGACCACTCACCACTCTGGATTAGGCGAAACCTTTTTGGATGCTGGGCTGTCGCCGGTTTGTTCGACTTCCTACCATGCCCAGAAACCCATCCTGACAAAAACATAAGATGCCCCCCGACTATTCACCTATTATGCAGTCCCGACCATTGCTGTGGTATGTCATCTCACCGTGTCCATCAACTGAGTTGTAGGTCAACTGAAATACAGTCGTTCATTATGTTCGGAATGACCATGTACCGCTGTGCGACGACGCTTCTCTGGAATAATCAGATGCGGATACCGATCATCAGCTTATTCCTGCGAGATGGCGTGTTCTGGTTCATTGCCGTTCTTGGTACGCAGCATTCAACACTGTCATGGGCATGCCTCTTGACATCCACAAATTGATTGCAGTGATGCTTGCACCCGAGATATTGACGAACGCGGTCCGGCTACACGCTAGGTCCTTTTCAGAATTGATGATCATGTCCGTCTTGTTCGATATCACCACCCTCACTACGGCTGATGCGCTCATGTCTAGGCCCACCCTTGTGTAAGATTCTTCTGCCCGGCACTGCATACATTCATTCCGATTGATCCAGCGTCTACTCCTTGATTGGCTCGCGGGTCCTGCTGAATATCAAGGCCCTTCTTGCGAATGATGAAGGCTCAGGAAATCCGCTGAGCGGAACATTTGGGGATCAAACAATGGAATTCGTGGCCGCCACCCACCATACAAACACTGCAGATGTCGAATCCCGATACAATTAAACTAGCGTCCTCCATGTTTACATTTACCATGGATGGAAATAGGATGACGTTGACGTTGATTATCGCTTCATGGAATTGCAATTGATGCATCCGCACGAAAAATCTTTCAATATCTCCATCCACTCTTACTCTTATGGCCATTGTTCATCATAGGTTCCACAAACAGCCATGGGCCGTGCTCCTCCGCAGTAGAAATGGAAACTTCAAAGAAATCTGTTTCGGTATCTGTTTCTTCTCGACCGTAATGCTACAAGCGAGGCCATCGAGGAGGTGAACTCGCTCGTCACGCAGAGTGCATCACTGAGCTCTTTGGGGTTGTTCGAGGGAGAAGCCCATCCCTATCATCAACTGCGACAAAGCAGTCAGAATACGTGTTGCGCAACGACAAGAAAGAGGTGTCGATCATCCAAGGTGATCGATCGATACCTCCTTCTCTGACCAGCCGCGCTCGTCTAACCCCTTCAGGAACGCGATCCGGCGATTGACCGGGACCTCGTACATAGAAGATTAGAAGTATCTTGATTACCATGAATGAGATAGGATGATGGAGATCCAACTATCGCTAGCTGATTGTATAATACACTTGAAAATAGAATTTATTCAATGTCTCCATCCATTCTCATGGCCATTTTCCATCATGGGTTCCACGAATCCCCGAAATAGCCACAGGCGCGTTGCCGTCACAACTCCATCACTCCGTCCAAGGGAAGCTTCCTCGGTGTCTGGAGGCGGGGCATCACTCTCATCTCTCGACCAACGCATGCCGTAACCTTCTGGCACGCGGGCTTCATACACAAGGACCTGATGGGGGAGCCAATGGAGATTCCTCCACGTCGCATTGTCCTGGACCTTCCAGAACAGCGACAGCGCCCTCTCGTTGATGACCGCGACGGGCCCGGATGGCGTCCCCCACCACCCAT
>QGOG01001764.1:0-12884 GCA_003313185.1 Collybia sp. MG36
TCCAGCCCAAATTCTTCTATTCCTCCAGGCGGCGCCGTTGCCGCTGCTACCTGCACGAGTCGTTCCATCAGGGACACCCACCGACTCATCTCTCTCCGCACAGACTCCTCCCGCTGCGACATGTGTGCCACAAGGAAGGTGCTCCGTTGCATTCGCCGATAATCGCGATACATTGCGTCGCCGGGACCCTCCCACTCCTCCTCGCTCTCCTCAAGGTCCCACTCGTCACTTTCGTCGCTCTCGTCACCAGGCACGGCCTTGAGGTGGTGATGCCGCGACGACCGAATCTCATCAGGATCCAGGTGCAGGCGATGGGGCGCCGACTTTCCCTCGTTCTCGCTGATAACTCCGTTGATCTCTCGCTCAGCGCACGATGCGAAATAAGCATGCGCACTCGACCAAGGGCCGCGGTTGATCTCCGATGGGTGCATCAGCTCCCCTCGGTTGGAGCCAAAGAATGGCCATGAAATGATAGGCCCAACATGGAAGTCCGTAGGCACTGTTCGCGACGCCGCGTTCAGTTTACGCAAACTTTCGGTTGTGGGTGTTGAAATATTGGCAGATGAAATGGGGAATGGAAAATGTTGTGATTGTGTTGCCTTGGGGGTGGGCGCGATTGCCGATAAAACACCTGTATTTTGATCATGCCCGGTGTATAGCGAGCCGATAGCAGAGAATCTATGGGAAAAGAGTGGTATAATGAGGGCGGCCAGGTTCTTGAATAGCCGGACTAGGTCATTGTATGGTAGTGAATGAAACACCTGTGCGAGTGGGATGCCGGGTGCCTACAATCACATGATCAGCCTGGTTATCTAGACGCGCACCCCCATAGATTACATACCTTGGACATCAGAATGAACTCCCCTCCGAGGCGATTATATGGATTCGAGTCGTAATGATAGACAGTGGGGACGGGTATATCAGTGTTCTCCCGGAGGTATTGCATTGTCGCCACCTCTGATTCTGTTTTTCGACGTGGCATAAAGCGCCGAGCGACACGCGCCACAAGTTCGATGCCATCAACGAGCGTAACCAAGTAAGCCTGAAACACAAATATTAGACGTCTGGAAGTTATCCGTCGGTGATAATTTACCTTGTGGAATGTGCCTATGATGCCGAAGCCTCGTCGTCAGCGGAAGCCGGTAACACAGAAACCGGACTGACCTGCACTCAAGAACTGGATCCTGCCAACCTCGGTGGAGGCCTTTTCGCGTACAACATCTCTCAACACTCGTCTGTCTACCTGGAAGGGTGTAGCCCCATGGAGAGCGGCATCAGCCTTAGCTTCGCGCTTTCTATCTGCATGCTCGACATCCCAATCCCATTCGATGGTGGGCGCAGGGGATTTGCCACTCGATTTGTGGTGCTGGGTGTGATTCATGATAGAGTCAGTGGATGAGGTTTTGGAGTGCCGGTGCATGGCTGAATAGTTCGGCTTATAAAGTCCTGATTTCACGTCCAGGGATGACTGATCAACAATTGTCTCGGCCGGGTCTCCGCGGTGGAGTGGAACTTTATGGGTCGTGAGGTTCCAGTGTTCGAGAGGTGCCAATAGTTTCGAAATACTGGAGGGAATTACAAGGTATAAGTGCGATAACCCAAGGGCGATTGAGGGAAGACTGACTGTCCAGCCATTTCAATATTAATGCCTGTAAGCTGTTTGTAGCTGCTTGGCGCACACCCCTCTCCGTCCCGAGCACGCGATTCGGTCGTCGGAATTCCCATCGCCCAGAAATGATTCAGCGCTGAACGGAATATCAATATGTACGGGGGGTTCCCTAGTACATTCAGGGATAAAGGTCGATAAGCATCCGTGTTATATACCCACTAAATCTCTTGGCAATTATGAGTGGGTTCCACCCTTTCACCGTTCGGACTTGCTGGGTGGTCTACTACACATGTAGGTCCCCAAGAAATATCTAGCGATAGCATGTAGCCATCTTGCATGTGCATCTCACACGCTTTTCAGATGGAGTTCTTGGAAACCATGACATCAACCGTCATCGGTGAACAACATATATCCGAGCTTGGGTGCCATAATTAGCTTATCTTAGCCCGGTTCACCCTTCAAACCCTTTGGCGGGGGCATGGCCAAGGCACGCCAAGAGGAACTAGCGATTAACAATCTCAATTCCGCGCTGATGCAGGTCGACGGCCTTTAATCTCTTCAGAGTGAACGTGTGTGCACTGTGTGGCGAATTGTGGCGCGTCTTTCGGTGGGCCAAGGTATTTCGAACGACAGAGAGAAATGCCAAGAAAATATTGGCAACTCTATCCCCGCTCAACGGGGATGCGAAGCCTGTCAGTCCTCCGGAAAGCGACTAACAAGCTAAATATCCTAAGCCACCGACGGCACGAAAGGCGCTGGTTGTCACTGCCCCGCGCTAGTGGATGGGTGATCGATTGATCTAAGATGCTAACAAGATCTCAGTTGCTTGGCTCAAGGGGCGCAGAGACCAGTCCCAAGCGATACCACCTTCATAATGATGACAGAACGGAAACGGAATGAGAGAGGTTGCTCGGTAATAGAGCGGGAGTTCCGGAATTCCTCAAAGGAGGTTATCCGGGGTCGCTGTTCGTTGATTGCTTCCCAACAGCCAGGCGAAGAAAGCCTGCTGTCAAAATGCGTGGTAATAATCGAGAGAATTGCGTGGAAGCCAAGTCTACGTCTACACACGCTTTCCGTGTGGATAGGTTAAAACAATCATCTGCGGATGATCGGGCTGAAATAGTCGCGGTTTGTTGCTGACTAGGTACTCGAACGGCGTACTGGATGAGGAAGCGATGAATTGCAACCAGCCGCCCGCAAACGACATTTTCAAGGCAAATCAATTTTGACGTTACCAACATCGATGCTAACCGATATCATACAGAAAGACAGCAGTGAGACGTAAGATACGATAACCATACACGTACAATGTATATAGCCCGATGAATAACAATAATGAGTCCCCAAAACCAATGGTAGGAGCCATGCCGTGATCAAGGTGGGCAGAAAGGGCTGCTCACCAATCTACCATGCACGCAGACTCAATCAATTAGATAAGGGTGTAGGGGGCATGAATAAACCAACCTTACCTTTCATACGGTGGCTCAGTGCAAACGACTTCGTCAATCCTCCCTTTCAGCCATCTTACAACATCCGTCCCCATACTTGCGCATTCGTAAAGTTCGAGCTTCTTGAGTCTTGCGGGGCTGATACCCCCAATTGCAGCCCCGGTACCATTCGGGGGCCCTGGGTTTCGCGCTTCAACCAATTGCACAAGTTTCGATACGCCCTCGCTATGCGCATGACAGTTTTTCATCGCCACCACTTCGAGCGCAGGACATGCCCAAGTGGTTAGTTGGTTCGTATCGTCGTCTGGTGGCCCTAAAGCAGCAAGCAGTGGTTCGAGTGGAGTTCCTGCGATGTGAAGGCTCTTCAAGTGGGAAAGATCCGCTAATAGGGCATTCCATGAGATCACGATCCCCGCTGGACCGTAATAGAACGAAGAGGCATTCGTCCCATATGCAACAGAGAGGTGCGAGAGCGGCGGGTTCTTGGACCGAGAGAGAAGGTTGGACACAATATCTTCGATAGGCTCGCGTGCTTCGATATCAAGCGTCAAGTTATCCAGTACTGGCACGATCAAGCTATCTACAAATTGAGTCAAGAGATAGTGTCCACCAACGGTGAGAGTCGTCAGTTGGGATAATCTCGTTGGTGTTAGTGGAAGGACCGCAGGTAAGATTCCCTGGAAATAGAGAGACAGATTGTGCAGCGATGGATTGGCGGATACGATGCTAAGGAGGCGGTCAAGGGGGAGATGGGATGTCGGAAGAGCGCGGAGATTCAGAGTATGAAGATTGACGCGGAGTATGGGGGAAGACCACTTGAATGGAGCATACTGAAGTGTGAGCGTTTGAAGTTTGGGAATAACAGGTGCCGTGGAAGCACTAGAGTTCGGGAGCCACTGCCACTCTGGATAAAATGCCGCTTCTGCGCCAGAAACTTCGAATTCACGCAGAAGGGGGGCGTCGCCTAGGAGACGCGAGAAGTTAGATAACGGCAAGCGATGGTCAAGATAAGCCGATGATACGAACCAGCAATAGATTTGAGTGCCCCTACGGATGTGAATTGTTTGTCGAATCGAAAAATGAATCGTTCCCATCTGTGCATTTGCTCGACTAAATAGTAGATGGCGATGTGACCCCAATGCGTGCTCATTCTTGACGCATTGGGAGCGGGTCTTTCGCTCATTGAGGGGGAGGGGGAGGACCATGGATCACTATGGACAGGGGAGGGAGGTACTATGATAGGCGTATGGGCGGGTGGCAGCACTGGAATGGTAGGGGGGGCATGTGATGGGTGAGGAACCACATAATGGCCCGGGACATGATGATGGGCCATTGGAAATGCCCACGTTGCAGACCCTGGATGGGTAGGAGAAGCAGACCGGCGCCGGCGTCCCGGGATAGTTTCGGAAGATGATAGCTTCGAATTGGCGACTCGAAGAAATATTTCGATGTCCAAAGGGATTGAGCTACCCGATCTCTCCAACCATAAGCGAATTGTATCCGGAGAGGTGTTCTGTGTGGTCAAGAGACGAATCTGTATGCGATGGTCAGATTGAAATCTGCCAACGTCAAAAGCGATGGTATGGCATAGGAACAGTGGGTCGTGCACTGCCCCAATCGTCGAACAGAGACGTGGTGGCGGCTTGTACCTGATGTCCAACAGATGCCCACGATCCCCGACCAGGTAGGGACGAAAAGCCTTGTGATCTACTCTCACAACGGGCCGGAAGGGGGCGGTGGTGAGAATGAAGGCGAAACTCACCTTTGACCATAGTTTTGGCATCCTCAAGGCCAATCGCCGCCATGGCGTAGAAACCGCCGCAAGGACCCATCCACAACAGGGATAACTCTCGAAGTTCCACATGAATATCTCTCGTAGGAGTTCCTCCGGCAATCTTCTGATAGGGCTCAAGTATGCCTTGGTATGGAAGGCCTTCTCCTCCAGAAGCGCGCGTTGGCTCTGCAAGCTACTTATGGCGCATTGGGATTCGCGAATAATCTGAGCTAGAGCGGTTTCCGCAGCAGTGATTTTGCCAGTCAGTTCGCCAACTGAGTCGTTGATAAGTTCCAACGATCTACGAGCATCGGCTAGCGATTGTTTCGTCGGTGGATCGGGCAAGGAGTTGAACATTTCTCAGCGATAATGTAGTGGTGGTGGTGGTGGTGGTGGTGGTGGTGATACAGGAGACTTAGAAGACATGTTTACTGGAGCGAGGATCTGTTTATCTACAAACTCCGCTAGCGCTCCGATAACACAGCCGCGTCGCCGTTCATCATTTCCCCACTTCCCCCACAATAAGTCTAGGGTTATTGCTGTTACCAACCACACTCTATTATATATGAAAGATAATTGCTCTTCCCATTGACGTTTTTTTTTCTTTCAAGTCGAACTTAGGCTGTCATGGAAATCGTTCGACACACTGAAGCCGCATCACAACTTACTGCCAATCAGAAAAGCGTCGCCGAACGGAAGCCGGCGACTGAATTGATTAAAATGTAGGCATTCAAAAGTGACAGTTTCTAAATTGAAGCGTTGACAAATTCTCCCAAGTCAATGTCATTTTGAAGATCGATTTGGCGGGAACCTGATCCATTGTATATGTGAGAGAGGTATGGTATTTGATGAACTACTCTAGGTGATTCGTATCAAGGCAAAGCGATGCTGTGGTGCACCTATATCACACCTGTCTCGCGATGGGGAATTCGAAGAGTCATTGGCTTGAAAATCAAACACAATGCATTCAGGGCGGGCTTGGGGTGTTCCCTCATTCAAGGCTGGACATGTGCAGCATTAGTATATGGCCGACTGCCTTCTCTCGAAGACTGCATAACTCATATCTAGGTCGTCGGGAGCATTTGGTAGTATGATAAATAGCGGTCAGTTATTTTAGGTCCAAACATCTCCATGAGGCTATTTTTTCTCATCACACAGACCACGACCGCTTCTCTGTTGATGCCCACGCACAGCGTTCAGTGGAATCAGGAGCCGTGATTGTTGTTCAACATCAAAGCCTCGAGCGGTATATCTACACCATGTCTCAGCAGCCGTGGTCAGAGCTTGTGAACTCCCCCCATCGACTTTCTTTTTACTCGCTTGCCTGGCTGCAGGTCTCAACTTTCTTTTTCTGACGTGCCGTTCCTTTTTTTTGCACCCATTCCTTCCATTACGCCATGGACACCCGTGAGTCCTGTCTGTCAATGTACATTCGGTGACTCACAGATTTGGCAGAAGCCTCTAAAGCTCAACTTGTGCAGACGTTCATAGCTCTGCAGTTAACCGGGGGTTTCGGCTTTGCTTTCTTGATTTTCTCTGCACTTGTGTCGAGGAACACACAGCGGCATGGATCGTGGTACAACTTTTGCGCGTCATGGACCGTGTTTTGCATCTCGTATTCCATGCTGGCCTTGGCTGGTCAGCAACGATCTACGCCATCACATGGATTGTGTGTCACCCAGGCAGCCTTGGTCTATGCTGCGCCGCCGTTGTATGTGGCAATTCAACTGTTTTTTTCGTTAACCTTTTTAATTGTTAAAGACTTGGATCAACGACTTGTGTTCTTGTGCTTCATGTGGGATATTTCTTCCTTTTGTGTCTGCTTCGATTCTCAACCGTCTGTAGGTTCTACTACAGGTCAGGTCAGCCATAGCTCGCGCGTCGAACTCGAAAATTGCAACGAAGACCATGATTGCGGTGAATAATTCGGTATTTTATCATTTCCATGATATTCATGCTACATGATTCCTTGGTAGATGATGCTCATTCCTTGGCTCGTCTGGCTTGCTTTCTTTCTCGGGATTCTTATTGTGAGTGATCCAGGGCTTCGACCATTTTCCACAGTGTTCAATCAGCATCTCAGTTTGGGCTTCACCACCCGCTTCTCGTGGAACGTTCCGATAATGGCACATACTGTGTATTGCGAAACACCGCATTGTTCGTATTCTCGTCAATTTTCAGGCATACCCTAATATCTGGTTCAAGGCCGAAGCTTACGTCGAGTTTTGCAACTTTGGCTTGCGTTTTAATATTGGCTCTCGAAGGTATGTTACGACGAACTACAAACCAGTGATTACTTATGGATTGATCACTCTGGCAGCTGGGGTGTGCGCTATTCTGTTCAAGTATCGTAGCGAGCTCGGGGGTTTTGGCCAATCACCTGGGTTGGCGCTTCGCATAGCCGTTTTTACTACGATCGGAATTGCGGCGATGGTGTAGGATCATCCCTTATATTATCCACAGTATACTGAAATTTTTCAGTGTCTCTCTGGTATACACAGTGACCTGGAAGAGAGCAGTCGCGTTCGATGTCCTCATAGCCGCGCGTGAGTACCGCTGTCCAGGATGTCTCATCCCCCAGCTCATTTTACCAGTCCCAATGGCCGCAGTGATCATTTTTGGAAGCCAACTAGTTCGTAAATGAATCTAGCTATCCATCCATTTGCTTAAATTACACCATTTAGGATATCTTGCGCGTGTGGGTATTCTGGCGACGGGACCCACCACAAACCACGGGCGTGGTAGATGCTGCCAACAACACCACGTCAATGCCCCAAACGGAGATTTCAGCATGGCACTCATCCGCACTTTCGACTTCACACAACCACGTCTAGCCCCAGCGGCTATAATCTATTCCAAGTCTTTCCGTAACTCGGAAATTAATAGCTCACCAAGAGACTGACCTCACCAGCGTAATGCATACTACACTACTACATTGCATCCCTCTCTTTTGGTCGATCCTAGTCGGAATTATTACGTTAAAGCACGCTCTGTTGTAGGCAAGCTTCTCGAGGGTGAATTGTATTGATTGGGAGTAAAATCTCCCCCATGTACCATGGCATGATGGAAGGCATATCGGTACCAACAGCACAAGCGACTCTGTTCATGTCGGTCTTATTTTTATCAGGTATCTCATTGCCATATTTAGGCCACGTCCTGCGCCGAAAACAATAGTTTTCGTTCTTGACGTATGACGTGTGTGGGTTGAAGGAATGGTCGTCATAGTCTGGCGGATACTGGAGCTTGACAGGTTGATCGCCTCGGGGGGGGTGATATTGCCATGTCTAACACCACCTCGCTCTGGTTGGCAACCAATAGAATCATTGACTATTGGCATAAGGCCTCGAATACAACGAAGTAACTGACTGAATACAATCTCATTTGGAGTCAATTATTCATTCCCAATGACGTTTGTGATGCATACCATCAATCAATCAAGTAGGCGGACCGCTGGGATGCTGTTGCCAAGATATACACCTCCTCTGGGAGCCAGCCGCTTCGTTCGTGGATTTCGTCCCGGAACCAAGCGCGCGATGATTATATTCCTACCAGTACGAATTTATAAGTGTAGCTTTCACTCTGCACGCGAGGCCACTTTTCAAGTTGGGGGTGTAATACTGGGTTTGCGCTCGTTGGGGCTGGGGTCAAACGCTGCTCCCATCTCCTTGTAAACGTTGTTTCAATGTGATTTGTTAAATGGGCGCTGGAGCAGGTGTGCGAGTTGAGCGCCACTGGCAGATGTGGCATCGACGACCGAAGTAGGTTACTAAGCGCCAGGTGTTATCGGACAAATCAAGTAATTGTTCAAACAACACATGATTATTTGGAATTCCTTCCAGGTCACCATCATGGAAATGTCAACTGACATGTCATGGTGTGTGCACTCGCACATTCATGTATGGATGAGGAACCAAGCTTCCACCCATCCTTTTATCCTCCGCCTGCGCCAGCGCGGCTAGAGTTGTATTGACGATTCCAGCTCATTGACACCGATGAACCCGATGCCCTCTTCGTTTATTCCCAGTTCGTTTTCACCTTCTATGAAGTGCTTCAGCTCTTTGAACGATTTGTACACAGGAGCAGACCCAGATGCTGAACAGGCCAACCCCACACTCGTTTACGTTTTTATTTCATTACACTTGGTTGGGCTTTTCGGGAACCTCCTCATGATATTGACTGTCGTCTTTTCTCGTTCGTTGACAAGAAGCCCTACATGGTTGAATTTCACCTTCAGTTGGATCATCGCGGGGCTCTCGTACACGCTTCTATTTATTGCGGGCCAGCTGAATTCACCACAGCCGGCATTTGGAATCTGCTTGACGCAGGCCATGATGATTTACGGAGCGCCACCCCTGTATGTGGCCACCCATGCTGGCTTCCCGCATGGTCCTGAAATTCCACGTATAGGACAGCGACAGCAACCCTCGCACTCGTCTTGGATGTATGGCTCAAGGTTCGGATTTCCGCCGGCCTGGGAAAGACGAAATCCAACTATTTATGGTTGACTATACTGGTGGGTATTTTCTGGGACATTGGGCAGGGGAAAAGGAACTCACAACACACAAGTTTCTGATCCTGCCATACATCTTCTTTGCATCACTCGCGATAGCTACCCTTGTGGTGAGTGACCTCTCCCAACAATGGCGAAAGCCAACACCTTCGATTCTACCTTAGCTTGGGTTCCGCGACCCGCGGATTGTTCAAAAAGTTGGGAGCGGCATGTACTGCAATTTGAGTAACACCGTCCCGTGAGTGAAATTTAGGACCTCGTGGCAAATACATGCTAATCAGCATTCTTCGCAGTGGGCGTGTGTCGGCTATTCTTGTAGCATTGCTACTGATCCCAGCTTTTGGGCTTATTAGTAAGTATGCGATCGTGTTCTCCGCGTTGCTCCCCTCAATACTTATTTCAGTACTCATTTTATCTTCGCTCCGAAATAACTGGCGAATGTTTCGGCAAGAAAAACACGGGCTTCCCCTCATTATCCGCGTCCTGATTTTTACTACCTTTGGCGTGGTGTCGATTGTGTAAGTCACCAATTTATTCATCACGCCCTAGATTGATCATCCTTTCTCAAGCCTCAGTCTCATCTTCTTCTCCACGATTCACCACGGTGCTGCACTGAACATCGTTATCTCCACAGGTAAGTTCTACCGTCTTGTTTAGCAGAGAACTTCGTTGAACGTTGGGTTCGAAAGTGCCCGCCATTGTGTTCATGATATTTGCAAGCCAAGCTGTACGTTTCATTTTCAACCATTATCGGACCATCGGGCTAAAACCATGAGCCAGGACATTCTCGATGCGTGGATGTGCTGGAGGCCTAGACCTGCTCGTTATGCAAAAATGACATCCCACAATACCTATCCATAAAGGCTCATCATCCATATGGTGATCTGTAGTTCATTGCAACTTGAACACAAATCGTAGCACGTAACACACTCCTCCTCCCGCAGTCTGTGAGAGGTCCTGTAATTGTAGCTACTTGCGCGTAGCGATATGGGCGCGCGGCTGTGCTACGAATCATTGACGCAGGGTGGCATGTTTTCTGATGTCCGTGCTTGGTCAGAAAGCCACCGAGGTATCTAATAATAACTCGCAGAAACCTGATGTCCGTGCTTGGTCAGAAAGCCACCGAGGTATCTAATAATAACTCGCAGAAACTTGTTGAGAAAGGCGCGTGAGGGAATCTCAAGCGTGATGCCGTCTCGCTTTCCCCATTCGCACTCTATCCTCCTGTGCCAAAGGAAACTTGACCTGTATCCTGGGATCAGAATTACCAATACTTAGTAGTGAGGATCATGCGACTACCATTGTAAGCGATATCAGGCTCGAGGAGTTCAGCAAGCGTAGAATTTGGGGTCACATTATGGAGTGGTCAGAGAGAAGGTCATTGAGGGCAAGATGAGAGATCCAGCTGCAGGTGTCCAGCCTTGTCGGGCCCTTGCCACTGAGCGACAATAGAACAAGCTAAAACTTGGGCTGGGAAAGCTGATCGTTAGCTCGAGCCGCTTTAGTGTCGCACACTCGGAAGAAAACAGTGTAAATAGTATGCAGTGGGCGAGGGCGGTTCGAGTAATTGCCCACAATATTGATCTTATCGATTGAGATGGGTATCAAATAGTCCCAAACTCGGTTGCCGCTCGGCTGACTGATCGATTGATCAATATTTCGACCAAGTGCACACTTGTATGGAATGAACTCCAACGAATTTGGTTCAAGTTTCAGTTCGTTCAGTTTGCGAACTACACAACTCTATGTACACTCTGAAGCACTGTGATCATAATTGATCACATTTCAGCTCATCAAGGGTATACTCACGAATGCCCAGGTTTTGGCTCAGGCTCATAAATACGGCAATTGCCTCCGTCCCCAGTCTTCACCTCTTCATTGATGGCCAAGTATTGGAAGCGAAATGGAATCAATACCGCCAAGAAAATAAACTGATTTTAGCTGGTACTTATTGAATACAGCCTCTACCGGCAAGTGCGTATAAAATTTGTTGATTCCTCCACTTTTCTCGATGACCAGTGCATCCCTTCACTGCCGTGTGTAGCATTTCCCTCAACATTGCTGCCGAGTGTGCACTAATGTAATTGCACCTTTCCCAGAAAGAGCCCGCGATGATTTCCGTGAACCCACACTCGTTGACGCTTTTATCTCACTCCAATTATTTGGGATGATTGGGAATTTCCTTATCCTTCTCACGGCCTGTCTCTCGCGTTCTGTGGTGCGACATTCACTATGGTTCAATTTTGTTGCGGCGTGGGTTGTATCCGCGTTCTCGTATCTTTTCCTGTTCTTCTCCGGTCAGCTCAGAGGCGATCAACCTACTTTTGGAGTATGTGTCACTCAAGCCATGTTGATCTATGGCGCTCCGCCTCTGTGCGCCCAATTTTACTTGACGTGTAGGCGCTACTGATGCTTTGATTAGCTGCGCATCAACCACATTTGCACTGGTCATCTATGTGAGCGTCTATTATCTCTAAAAAATTGGGCGTTCGCTAAGCCCCTGGGTAGGTTTGGTTTGGGGTCCGCCCGTCGACGCACCCAGACAGCCGCCGAACCGAGGAGATGTGGACTATCACCGCAAGCCTCCTTTATCTACCCTCGCCGACTAATCTTATCTTTGAACGGTCAGCTTCTTATACTGCCCTACGCATTGCACGTGTTTATGGCAGCTCTGTGTCTCACAGTGAGTGCGGCGATATATAGCTAAGCTACGGAATTTCTGACGTCAATGTCTCAAAGCTCGGCCTGAATAACCGGGAGGTTGTTCACAGAGGCGTAACTGGGATGTATTGCAAAGTTTACAACTTGGTTCCGTGAGGCCAATCGTTCCCTAACCCGCATCCGTGATTAAAGCTTGTCAGTGGGAGGGTGTCAGCGTTGCTCGTTACTATTTTCCTGGTGTTAACGTTGGGTTTCATCGGTAGGTGATATCCCAGCCGTTGATTCCCCACTTATGCAATGACCACAGGCAAAATATTATTTACCCTCCGAAGAAATGGGAGTGATTTCCGGCACCAACTAGCAATATCCCCGACAACTGCCCGTGTTATGGGCTTCGGTTTTTTTGGTTTAATAGCCGTCGCGTATGTTCCTAACCCCTGCTCTGTGCTGGGCTAACATTTGAGATTCAAGGCTTGGTTTGGCGTTCGCGCTCACGGCTGGCCACACAGCCGCCATGGATCTCATTATTTCATTGTGTAATTTATAGCACCATGTCCATCGTGTTATCCGCGCTTACAGGGGTTTCAGTTCCAGGCGTTGTATTTATAATTTTTGGGAGCCAATCGGTATGCATCGATTTCTGCAATACGCATCGAGCTGATGGTGAGCAGGACATCCTTCGCGCCTGGATGTTTTGGAAGAAATCTGGTGATGTTAGCCAGGAGGTGGTGTCTTCAGCCTCAGGGCATGTGAGGTTCGATGTGCCTCGAGCAAAGTCCTGCAGAAAAGGTCTTGATATAGCCAGAACATCGGTATAGTTATATCCACTGTATTACACATTGAAATGTCCACTATCATTCACCGCGGGCGGTCTGAAAATAA
>QGOG01001777.1:0-29825 GCA_003313185.1 Collybia sp. MG36
CATTTTAATGGGTACAGCTGGAAATTCCAGCACACATTGTAAATAGGCTACAGGGATGGCTCTGAGCAGGGCATCCGTGGTTGGCAGGACCCTGCTGAGTAATCGATTTTATAAAAAAGAATTCCCATTATAATTAATAGCGGAATTTAAATCGGCTGCATGGCGGAGTTGGAAAAATTGAGCAGTCCAGTCACTGTTGCCATAGAAAGGGATGATGGGGAGCGACTACACTCAAAAAAGTGGGCCCGTAGCAAGTGCGTGGTGACGGCTCGGGATTGGTTGAAGACCCAGGGGATGACTGGAACAGAACTCCTATCCCTCGTGGCTGCGAGAGACCCGATTTATTGGTAGAATCCATTGAACCCCCGTTTGCACAGTCCGCCGCTTGATCACAGCCAGGTTTATATAGGACATCGATCGCTACTACCGCCTTGCCATATATGTGCCCAATAACGACGTGGACCTTCAATTGCTCAATGCTTGGTGCTTGGTGTGCATTCCCCCTGGTGTTAGTACTTGTTGAAAGAATCTGTTGGTAAATAAGTCATTTCGGAAAATAGCCAATGAGGCGGTCACTAAACGCTGCACGCTGATCCACCGAGGCTCTCCACCGCGACGTCCGCTAATACGAACATCTTTGTACCCCATCAGCTCTTCACACAAATATATAACACACCCAGCAATGTCAACTGCGTGGTCGTGGGCATGTATACGCCTCCAACCATTACCCTGTTGCATGAAGCTCACCTTGGTGGTTTCCGACGTCTAGATGCACAGAATCTGAATTTTGGGGCTCATTCCAACCCGAAGGACACTGTCACTAACCCGCCACTCACCTAGTAATGTTGCCTGAGATGCAGCCAGTCATAGTGCCTACTCAGCAGCGCGGGTTTTGCACCGACAGGTAGGAAGGTTGAGGGCGCGTTTTCAAAAAAAAAAAAAATCTTACCACCTTCCTCCCCCGCAACCGGGAAATTGTTTTCACTCACAAATTCGATATTCACAATCCGTTTTTTAAAAAAAATGATAACTTCAGCGGTTTTTGCATCGGCTGCTAGCGGAGATGGAAAAAATCAGTTGTTGCCATACAACAGAAGAGAGTCGATACAAAAATAGGCAGCCACAGAGGATGTGATTTACAATAGCCGCGATAACTGATGTCGATGCTGGCCTGTTCTACATACCCAGCTGGCGCGCTTGTCACCTCAACTGGTATCTACTCGCACAATCCCTCTCGCGTACCTAATCCTGCCCGCATCACTTCCCCGGCGACCCTGTGTGAACTCACGCCGAGTAAACCATCAACCGCCCTGCGTGATGACCCCTCTCGCAATTCCCTCCGTGTAATAAGTAAAGGATAAGGGAGCTTACACACTGTGTTTCACCAGAACGCGCCCTCCCGTGTATACTCACCCAGTGCGATGTGGCAGTTCACGACGCCCTATTGCGTGCGGTTTAGATTGACTGGGCTCGATATTTCCTTGGTCCATCAACAACGCCGTGAGCGAACTCCCCTCACGCTATCACGGAATCACGGTCTCTTGTAAACGTACCGGGCGATTACTCGGTCATTGGCTTGTTGGGTGCGCATTGAACGCTGTAACTCAAGAGAAGATAAATACAGACACCGGCCACGGAGCCCCGAGAGAGACGCAGATCCATTGTGCGGAGCCTCGTGAACCTCCCGCAGGCCCCCGCCTCAAAGATAACTTACCTTTGGCCGTCCTCCGCCGATCATGAAATAGGCGGCATGCACCCGCTAAAGCTAGCGACCTACCAGCGACCCTGAGTGGAAGTATCAATACATCATTTAGGCAGACCTACCCCGCGACGGGCAACTCCACGGCTCTCTGCCTGGAAAAAATGCCAGTCAATGCGAACGAAGGAGGCGGGGGCAGGGGCCACAGATATGCATCGTAGCGGAATGCGCGTAAACCGGATACTTCGAGGAAGCGAGGCGGATTCCTGATCTATGGCTACAGATAGGCAAATTGAGATCCACGAGGACAGACCCAAGACCTTTCACGAATCGCCAGGACGACCCCCAGGCCAAGACCCGTCCGAGATCCGGGAAATGCAGCCGGATCCGCGGCTAAATGCCGCATTCATTTCAATGACATCTCAACGGTGGCAGTTCTCGCTACGAAATCAGGAAGTCTGCACCCATAAAATGGCAGGTTGCCGTCTGGTGCTACCATGTCAAACGCGACGTTGGCAGGGTTTCAGGAACTGTGGTGTTGGGTATGCACCCGTGGCTTGCAGGTGGTGCGATTGCGCGCCCCCTGCGGCGCCCGCCCTTGCAACCGGCATAATATATATACACCTGCCGCATTTTGACAGCTTGGAAACTCGCCGCTTGACGGATACCAGGACTATCGACGCCTTGCCGATCTACCAAGCATATTCATTACATATCCACGGCACCAGACCAAGTATAATAAGTAACCGCAGGGTTCGAACTTCGCCTCGGGATTTCAGAGTGGGTCGTGCCACCTGTTTCACCCGAACACATTTATCGCCTATGTATATGCGACCGCCCCGATCACGATACGTTTCCAGAGTTGTACACCATCGCCATACCACCACCAATCAAAGACAGGGGTGATAAACTAGAACCCACACATAACACCAGCAAATTCGCTACCAACCGCAAGTTCAGCACAACTCGCGCGCCATGTATCATTTGAATAAGCAAGGCACAACCACGTAGATGCTCGGATTGAGCAGGGATTATGACTATATATTATCAGTTCTATCTTTCTATCACAAAACGTGTACGGTCAGTACAGTGCAGGATGTATGACATGTAACTCTACAATGGATTTTGAATTTGCTGTGGTGTACTTTTGGGGATTATGTGGGTGGGGGGCGCGGCGGGGTGCTCAAGGGAAAGAAGGGCATGCTCGAGTAAAACCAAAACCAAAAGTTGAAGAAATTAAGGTGCGATGAATCAACGCAAAACAAGGCAAGTTGAGCAGGGTAGAAGAACACGGAGTACAGATAATGGCATAGAAATGGGAAAAAAGTTGAAGTATGTATATGTATCGTGAAATAAAGCATACGGAAAAAATGAGGAGCAGAAAATGAGGGGTGGGATGAGCTCATCCGCGCCAGGCCGCGCCGCGCCAATGTCATACAATACTTTTCAAACATTACAAACGACTCACGACGAGCCATCCGAGCCAACGAATCCGTAGTCATATGCGAACTGGCCGACGCCCTGGTGGCGCTGCTGCTGTTGTGCGCCAGCATACATGTAGCCGTACCCCTGCTGCTGCTGCTGCTGCTGCTGGGAGTAATACGCATCAGTGGGTGTGACCGGGACGCTCATTGCGTGAGTGTGGAGCGGTGAGGTGTGAAGGACTTGGCCATGAAGCCCCGACGCAGAGGGGGATGTGGGCGCGGACGCAAGGATAGCGGGGAGCGAGCCTTGCCGGCTGAGCGGAGCTGCACCGCGGCGCACGCCGTTCGAGCTGTATGTGCGCCTGGGGCCGCCATCCTGGGAGTCGGAAGTCACGGGGGTACTGGGGGTACTGCTGGTCGTGGATCCGGCAACAGAGGTGTTGACACCGAGTGCACTATGCGCCCCGCCTGCAAGCAAATTCATGCCAATGATGCCATGTTCCCCGCTGTGCTGGTAGTGGTAGCGCAGCCCGTTCATATTCTTGTACCTGCGGATGTAGGGTTAGCTTGATTCGATTTACAGCAGAGAAAGCTCACCTCCGCGTGCAATCCCCTACACCGCATGCGAACGGGCGGACTCGCCGCTCGGCCTCCCGCTCAACCTCGCGCATGTCTGACTCTGAGAGTTGGAGATCGGGGTAGGACGGATGTGTATACTGTTGACCCTCCTGCTGTGGTGGTAATTGAGTGTCACGTTCCGACTCCACGGCAGAAGCGGCACTTTGGGAACCCGCGGCGGCGCCACCACTGGATTTCCCGTTAGAGGCAGAAGCCTCGCGCCTCCGCCGCTCGGCCAAGAGGTCACGAACATGCTCAAGATCCTTTGGGGGCGCAAAGTTGCAGCTGCCGTGAGTGACATGGTACTTGAGCCCGTTGGCTTGCTTGTAAGATTTATTGCAATTGGGCTTAGGGCACCGGAAAGGCTTCGAGAGGAGAAGGGGTGGGGCGGTATTGTTGGACGATGCATTCGAGGCGTTCGAGGGTAGGGCTGATGAGGTAGAGGGCGCTGGTGTGCTGGGGCTAGAGCACGAAGGAAGGGCAGAGGAATTGGTGAAGACACCGGTGGGGGTGGAGGGGCTGGTGTGGGCAGCGCGGGCACGGGCACTGCGTATGGCATGGCTGTTACTAGATGAGTGACGACCTGGTCGGGGTGAGGAGGAAGATGGAGAAGGGACACGAGAGGAAGAGGCGGAAGAGGAAAAAAGGAGAGCGGGGGGAATGGTGTGCTGCTGGGCTTGCTGTTGGAGTTGTGGCTGGAGGTGCTGTTGCTGCGCCGCGATGGTCATTTCATCAACAATACCGGTGAGTGGCGCTGGGTTGTATTGAGTACCTGGCATACAGCTTGAATAGTCACTAGAGAAGCGGGCATAGGCATTGAAGGCGCCCTCAACGGGTGGCTGATGATGTTGCTGGTATCCGAGACCAAGGCCATTGGCAAACGGAATGTTGGGCACACCAATGGGGTGAGGATGGGGGTGCTGGATACGGTGGTGGGGCGAAGGTGGTTGTGATGCTGTTGGCGTCGGAAGGTATGCATGGTGAGATGGTGGAGATGGATAGGTGGACAAAGGGGTGGAAATAGGTGTGTCCGGGGGAGATGGAGCACCTGACGAGGGGGAAGAGGAAGAGACTGCCTGCTGCTGTTGCTGTTGCTGTTGCTGTGGGGGCTGTTGAGGTTGTTGGTATGCGAATGAGTATTGGGGATGCGAGTCTAAATCCAACTCAAGCTCCATATCACCGGCCGAGTCAAATTGGGTGTGCTGGGGAAAATATGAGACGGGTGCACCAGGTGCAGGAGACATTGGGGGGTTGCACTGGGGGTCGAAAGGAACGCGGATGTGTGCCTGGGGTTGCGGGGCGTGTGGGTCAAGGACGATATGTACTCGTTCAAAGTGTTCCAGCAGGGTGTGCAGATCAGGTAGATGAATCCCACAACAATTGTAGTTCCGGCACTAGAAGATGATCAGACGGAGATCAATAGAAGATGCTGGATCAAAACGTACCAGTTCGCCCTCACGGTCAAAGATGGCGAGTGCGTTCATGAGTTGTCCGCGATCGCTGTCCACCGACGAAGAAAGCTTCCTAAGAACAAAATGAGAACGAATAACGAAAAATGTGACGGGTAAACGCACTCCAAGGAACTGGGAAACCGGGCCCCGAATGAACTTGGACGCCATGAGATGGGCGAACCAAGGAAATGGCGGGTGTAGGAGGCAGGATTGAAGGAGCCACTCTCGCCAGTATAGGAGCCCATTCGGTAATCATTGTCCTGTGTGGAGGGTAGGGCAATTGGCTGCGATGGAATATCCATTTGGATTCGGCGGGGAGGTTGGGGGACTAGCTGCCGTTGGAGCCCTACATATAAATCCCAATCACAACCTTATAATTATCTAATCACCCGGCCCGCAATGAGCAAACACGCCCGCCGGCCTCCCACACTGCCACCTGCAAATCTGGTTCCCCGACTCTTTGTCCCGACGTTTCAGCCTGGAGACACTGCCTTCATCTCATCTTCCGTCCTAGCCTCCTCCCAGCCTTTCTAGATGCCTCCCAGACTCTCAAACTCCCAAAACTCCCCAAAACTCTAACTCTCCCAGACTAGCCGCAATCCGTCCCGAGATCCGTCCACGTGTTTCCGCCAACTTCCCCCGCCTCGATCGCTTGCTCACCCTGTAGTATCCGCACCCATTCTTGGGTTTCCATCACTCCCAACTCAAGCTCAACACGTGCCCTATTCACCGTCGCCGCCTCAATCTCAGCCCCGCGTGCTCGTCCACAATCCGCCTTGCCCCCTCCACCTTTCATCTTAGATCAACCCAATTTCCAATTTACCACGCGACCTGATGCCACGCTGATCCTCCTTCAGGGGTGAACTAGGGTTGCCACGACACACGGCGGGGCTGCCCCCGATACCCATGCTCATCTCCCAAGCAATCAATAATAATGTTTATAATTACACTTATGAGCCTACTCTTTAAAATACAAGGGTGCTGTCCATTCACCATCTGTCACAGCTGTTTCGAGGGCGATTCATGCGAATCATTCCACCTCTCTTGCGTTCATCCCCTTCTGGCCCCCCCGACACAACGCACCCCCATCTCGACATACACTTCTCCGTCGTTCTCTACCCCGTATGGATACACTCAGACCCAAACCTTTATTGGCATTGATCATCGATGCACTATTGCGAGCAGACCCTGACCACTCCTGACCGTAATTCATTCCCGCCAACCCACAATCCACATTGCAAGATGATGGATAAATGACTATGTGTAATCAACGGGTTACTAAGTATGATAAATCATCACAGGCGCGCTCCGTTAAAACGCAAATGTCATTTGCGTGGCCAAGACAGCCCAGTTTCAATTTGTTACACTCCCCGACGTCATGCCCCGACCTCCTGGCTGCGTAGCAGATCACATCATACAGATGAAGCGTACAGGCAGTGCAATATTATGATTGCCCCACTATCACGCTGTGAGAACGAGATATGATGCACGAATGTCAACCAAAAATACACGCCATTAGCGCTACCACTGATGGCGGTGCGGCCCAAAATAGCTGACACACCTCTTTCCCCTCCAACCTATACATCGCGAATCTCTAACTTGACTGGGCCTTGGATGATGCATGATCCGCATTGACGTTTTATGTTCGTTAGCATTAGCGATTGACGACATATAGATTCAAGTTGATCTCGCTCGGGCAGGACACGGACATCTGGGGTATCATTGATCAGCATCGCAATTTCATTGTTCATTGAGCGTGGCTACACTCATGCTTATTACTAGCCCGTGTCGCGGCGCGGCGCTAGGATGTCAACCCCGATTCCTTTGTCTGATGCCCCACCCGTGTCTCCCCGAGGGAGGTTCTGAATCTAACCTTGAAAGCTGAACCGAGGATACACCGGTCCCTATTTGCACCCCACGCTTCCTCGCGGCAGACTTGAACATGGGAGCCGGGAATGGCTACCTAAATATACCCGGACCGGGCCACGCTTACAGCATGCCGCTAACCAGCAGGCAAGGAAGGTGGTCGTGTGTGCATTGCATCGTCATTCAGGCATAACACGGGGGCTACATGAGCGGTTCAAGTCGGCTTCCGTGCGCCAAGGCGAGGAGCAGTGCCAGTTATGCCTGGAATGCACTAGCGGGCTGCCGGTACATCGTGGGCACATCGTGCTCACTAATCTTGCATTGATGAGAAATGCGCACTCTTAGTACCAAATTGATGTTGCTGCGCTCTCATGGCTGGGCAATAATCCACTGTCATTCGGGTATATGTGCCAACCATACACAACATTTGAGGCGTCCACCGCGCGCGCCAATCGCGGATGAGAAGGATGCAGCAAGCGGGTGCACGAGAAGCACACGTCTCAGTGATAGGACACCCAGCCAATGGTATCTATCGAAATAACATTGCGGATCAGATATCGCACCTTACGTTCCCTCGCACGCCCGGGTATCAGCGCAATCACGTCCTGCGCTCTAATACGAGCGCTATCGGGGGTTGTAATGGTGTTGAAGGGAGCCATAGAATCCTCATCCACACGATGGTGTTGACTCCCGTCACAATGAAACAACCACTAACCATAGGCCAGGTTGAAAGTTGAGGCGTTGAACACCCCTTTCGGCTTTTCGGTCGTCACGGGGAATCCTGAGCCTGCGCGGGGGCGACGGAGGCGGCGCTCAGAGGGGGGCATAGGGTGGATGGTGGGATGCATCCATGACATGAACGTGAATGTGATGCTGAAATTCATCGTGATGGCCGGGTGAAAAAGACACCCCATGAGGTTTGGGAGACTACCAAGTGGGGTGCGTATTTCCCTAACATCTTTATAACCCAGAACCATATGTTCGAGGTGCTGACGCCTGCAGTCGACGTAGCCAGCGATGCAGTATCTCTGAACGCTCCTAACGTTAATTTAAGCGAAACCAACACATATAGACATGGGGGCCAGACGCCTTTACAATTCGAATCTACCACCGGTAAATTAATGCGATACTCCATCATTGTTATTGCCGTCCAAACTAGCTTTGGGGTTTGAGGGAGAAGTTGAAACCCCGTTCAAGATCTTCCGAGCTGATAAGATCGTGGGTGGCAAAGCAGTGTGATTCGCTGCTAACAAAAGCTTCGGGACCATTGTCTGTATAAGTCCTTATTGGATTCCAATTATGCACTTGGTGGGAACCCGAAGAAGCTAGCCAATAGGAAATCGAGTCAAGGTGTGGCGCTCGAGATTCATAATCTGTTCCTTTGAATCACAAGGCGTCTTAGCTTCCAATGTTCGATGTCAAACACGACGCTCAGATTTGAGGGTGGGTAATTCGTGCTCCAATGGGTACAATGAACGATCCAGCCAGTGCGAAGGGCCACAACCCTGGATCAGACCGGGTAATTCGATATGGGGGCCAAAATTTAGAGTAAGAATAAGTCGAGGGTTCATCGCGGTGAAATAAAGGCAAGATGGTTTGGCGACCACTTGTGCAAGTCGGAGGCTGCCGACGCGCGGAGAGTGAGGCGCATCGGGGCAAGATTTTGGATGTTCTCAATCTGATGGCTTGGTCCGTATCTTTGGGTCCATGTAGATGCATATAGACGATGCTGTACTGAGCGCCAAGGCCCAAGGCCCAACCACGATGGATCAACCAAGGTTCAGAGCGTTTGTTGTGATTCAATGTCCGGCTTCCCGGCGTTCATGGGAAATGTCAAGGTCGTCAGCCAGGCCTAGCCAGGCCCAGACAGATGGCTCAAAAATAGACTGACGTTGGTCGCTTGCATTCCCGGCGGGGGACGATAAATTCGGGCCAATGCCTTGATAGATTCAAGCACCATGCTTGTAAACACCATGGTCGTTTCGGTAGGCATCAGCAAACAGGTTTCGAAGACCCGGGGCCGGGATTTTCTCTAGGTCGTGTCATGTCGTCGTTATTTGCAGATTATCGAAGTGATGTGCGCATTCCTGCGCATCTATGCCAGCGGTGGGGAGGATTCCAGTGTGTTCTACCGATGTGATTCAGATCGACCGATTCCCTTCTCCTGTAAGTGCGGGCTGTGTAGATACAGACTAACTATATCTATTACGTCGGCCAGGGTCGAGGGCCTCGTATTGACGGGAAAGACGGTAGCGAAATAATCGGGGGTGGTTGTCAGCTGGGGGTGAGTAATTGCGAGGGCAAGGCACCATATTCCCCATATATACTCAAATAACAGTACTTACCGCCACTGGTACTCCAAGGCGCCTCGCGGGAGCAACCATCCGTGTTGTGGTGTTGCAAAGATCCAAACGAAGGACAGCACCATGACCCTGTTTACAGGCGCTTACCATGCTCAAGCGGGATCATATCGCGGGAACAATTAAACCAACCTGAACAACCCTCCCTGCCGGCGGTGGGGCGTGTATCTCCCGCCCACCGCAATAGCGAGGCAATTGCAAATAGGTGTCCTGAATCTCAACAGGGTTGCTCGCCCCGATCAAGAGGAAGGGTGTGCAAACCACTTCATGTCGAGCCTCGATGAGAGCGATGGGGGTGCCTGGCGTGTGTGCTTTGTCTGTGCTTTGTCTATGCACTGGGAGGTTTCCACAAGGGGGCTAAGCGACACTGGACCCGAGTCGCACTTACCAGCGCATATGGCGTCTGGCAACAGATTGACTTGAGTTTGAAATCTGTCCATGGGTGATTGTGCATCTCCAAAATATACCGTTTCGATGAGGACCGTAGCGTTTGTGCCATCGAGACTGCACGATGCTAAATGTATCTCCGGAATCTTGGACAGATTTCGGTTTCTCGATGGTCGTCCTGGTAGACGTCTCTGCGGAAAAACATGGGAATGGGTTGTTGTCATCGTGAAGGGGGTTATGTGACGAGAGGCCCAGTTGCGTCGCCCATTCAATATAGGGACGCGATGTTACCTCCTTGGAGATAATTTATACACTCTTCGCTCTTCCATTGTCATGAGACCGCAGGGCGGGATGGGCGGTGCCCAGATGGTGGGGCCGTATCCTATTCGCCTGCAGGATCGTTCGCCATGAGGCAAACTTCTTTGTTTCGCCCTCAGCTGCGCCAGTTCCACTATATGCTGATGATTCCATATAAGCGGATGATTCTGTGCGGAGCTACAACGCCCTACATTCGCCAGCGGCTAGCGCTAACATGCTGGACATGAATTACGTACATAGTGAACGATCGGGGGGTGGGGCGGGCATTGATGTGGTATTATTCTAGCGTCCTAGCCATAGCTCAAACGGGCGTTCCCATTGTTAGCGCAAGTGGCTCTCGCTACGCCTCATTTTTGCTTGCTTATCATGTGCGCAGTGAGTGGCTGGGTGGCTGTAACGCGCGCGAGTATTTTATAGGTGGCCCGAGGAGGGGGGATCAATGAAGTGGGTGGAGTGGTATTTGATGTCCCGGACAAGGTTTGGATAAACAGGCTAGCGGAGGATAAAGAGAGGGGATTGTTGGTGGTGCTACGGCAACCGATCCGTCGGGTCCCCGGCGCTGGATCTTCTGCATCGATTCACTCCGCTTCGGGAGGAGTCTTTGAGGTACATTGATACGCTCTACGGGCCGGCTGTCTGGTATGTATAGGCGTGTACGATCAGCATAGTTGCTAGTCCCAGTCGCCGGGTTTGAGTTCATGTCGGCGCGATTCGTTCCGAACACGAGCAAGAAATTCAACCCACCCAGGTAGAAGCATCGCGGCTGGTGGCTGGGAAGATAGAATCCAGTAGACTTGATCCACATACGATTTGCGGCGCTGCCGCCGTGAGGGCCAAGGCCCCCGCACAGGGTGTACTATATTGGCAATTCCTTCTGAACCTAGAGCTGTGGCCGAGTGAGGGCGTGGGCTCGGGTAGTAGTTACTAGTAAGGCCGGCAAGCCCAGGCCCCTCTGTCTAGAGCCATCGACCTGGGAGTTCATCAACACAACGATGGACCGTAGGGCCTCTGCTTGTGGTAACATCTGGATGAGATTTGATTTGGTTATGATAGAGGAATGGGATGCGGGCCTCCCTGCTGAAAAACATACGAGTCAAAGACCGACGCGCGTCGGGTCACACCAGTCACAAACAATGAGCATGCAACTTGAAGTCAAGGAGGGCACGATAATGCAGCACTACCTTTATGGGACTGATAATCTTAAGAGCCAAGTGGAAAAATAGAATCTGTGGCCTTCCAGTAAGAAAGATCGACGTCCAATGTCAACGCCCAGGCCACTTCTTGACATGCGTGACATCGTAGCAAATCCTGTATTTGCATGGCCCCCGCCCAACATTTTCGGGCCATGATCGGGGTCATTCCACCCCGCCGATACACATATTGGTGGTCGTAGCGTGAAGGGGGAGACCTACGGATGTGGGTGAACTTCTTCAAAATAGAACTGGCAGCTCCATGGGTCCCGTCACTGAGATCGCTGTCCCAGGCATGTTACGCAAATGGCCCATGGCCCGGAACGTGTAGCATGCAGCGCGTAGGTTCCATCATGAGCGGTCTGAGTCAACAACCCAGGCACCTTTCTTGCCGCCCCGAGTCCAAGGGTGTTTGCTCCATCACAGCTCGCGGCATCTCCGCATCAGACCTAGCATCAAAATTTCATCTGTCCGTCACTGACAAAGCCAGGATTATTCGAATGTTCAATCAGCCACAATTTTACCTCCCTCGAGCTTCATGATCTGAGGTGCAAGCAATTAGTCGTGTTATGAGAAATAATGAGATAGCCATTCCTCATGGCACCTTGCTCGTTTCGGCGCAGACAACTTGATACCATGGGGTCCTATCTTCGCATCGGCTAATTCAATCACCATCTGGAAGGATATGTTGGCGTTCATTCCCATCATGACTCTGTAGAATGGAATGGTATGCTCAAATTTAGATAAACCATCACCTGGACATGAATTTTTACAGGATGCGAAATGGGGGCTCGGATCTGTGGGTGGAAGTTCTGAGAGAATAATTTCTAATTGTGAAGGATATCCTGAGGTATTGATATGTCCCTAAAATATACTCCTTTAGCCTTACTGTGTTTGAAGATCAGCATCACAACGCCCTGCCAGTGACCAAGGACCAGTGACCGGACAACCCTGGAGCTCCGCCGCCATCTCCATGACCTTGTCGTGAGCAGCTATGATGAAAGATAGCATCAATGTGACCATGCAACAGAAAGGAATACGCACAGTTTTCAACCGACAAGGGCCCCTTCAACAATCAATTACCAATCAGCAATTCTGGGCAGTCAACAGACTGAAGCGCACCATTTCTTCCAAGCGGTACCCGCCGCTCCTGAGACTAAGAATGAAAGTGGGTATTGGGAGATCGCACTGGTGGACGTCACTCACTGCGGACCAGGCATTTCACCATAGAAACCGACAGCAACCGCCAGACGGTCAATATAATACCCTAAACCGCTAGACTGAGGTTTGTACCATGGTCTCACTTGGTATCTGCGAAGTTATGAGCGGATTGGATGGCGATGGTGTGTTCATGTATCGTACCTAGTCGGGCGTAGGCGCGGAGTTGAACCCGCTGTGAGTTTCGGTGGTCTAATATCTACCACAGCTTTGATGCTCGACCTCGGCAGACAAAACCATCGTTGGGCAAAGCTCATGGAGTTTAGCGCCACACGGGCCATGAAATGGAGGTAGCGCGGTTGCGCAGGCTGCCTGCGCCAATATCAGCAATTCATCGTTGCTAACACAGGGCTGCCGCCTACATCATCGCGATACGAACGGGCTCGTCCAGCAAGCATGTCGTGATGCGTTTGCCCAGATTCTTGATTCCGAACCGCTCCGGTAGGACATACAGGAGTTCCTCGACGGTATATCCTGCCACATCATGATTTGATTGTGCTGGTAGCATAAACTCCGCTTCGTAGGCCTGGGGTCTTGTAAACGTATGGACCAGGAGTAGCGATGCTCATAGTCATACCCTACTCCATAATCTCATTTCATCGATACTGTCGGGTATGTCTTGTATGCCCATTCGGATGCCGATTTCCTTCCAGAAGACATAATACGCCTGCGACCAATAAATCAAGTGGAGAGACCAAGGTGATGAGAGAACCAACATAGAGTTCGAGAGGTGATAGCACCCGCCAGCCATATCGTTCAGCCCATGTCTGATAGAACAGAGCGGTCAGTATACGGCTTTGATTGTCCGAACGGGACAACTGTACCGCCGGTTCAAGCGCAAACAGACATAAAGTATATAGGTAATCATCGTTTTTCTGGAGTAACAATATGCATCAGAAATCAGTTCCATGGCAGTGTCTTGATCCTTACGATTTTATATCGCGAGTGCAGCCAATTGACGCGGGCGAGAGATATCATAGCCCTTGGATCCGCTTCCTTCACATCGGACTTGGGCGAGACCGAAATGCCCGAGATAGGACATACGACCCATGTTGCTGAACCAAACTCAGGCCTCGGTTCCGATTAGGCGGTCATCCGAACTCAAACGCACCAATCATGATCTCTGTCTAGTGGGAGTCAGAAAACAGCTTTGGGATGAAAATAAGAGAACCGTACTCACATCTGCATACCGCTTGGAAACACGATGCTCGTGTCCCAATTCGTTGGTCGAGACGAGCAGTTTGGATATTGACGGCTTTCATGATGTGTGAGTCATCGCACAAAGCACAAGCTATGTCTCACTCACAATAGCGTATGTTTTGAACAATGCGAAAGCTAAAGCATAGTTCAAGAGGAAGGGCATGTCATAGAATGCAGAAACATGGATGATTTCTTGGGCTTCCTCAGGGGTGAGCGTCTCGTTTTGGTACTTGCTTTGATACTTCCGATGGATAGCATAGTACTTCCGCCACCGACAAAACCTGACCACGCAGAGGTAGCCTATGAGGGGAATGCAAGCAGCATAGTAGATGGGCGCCATGTAAAACGTGGAATAGTAGTCCAAGGGGTGGCATGGATCATAGTGGTATTTATGTAAGGGAGAGCCGTGGGTACTTATCCCATACCCGAGACATTATTATCATTATGAATCCCTGATCATTCCAAAAGCTGTGGTAGCGCCTCGGGCTTTCGTTGAATTTCATCATTCCAGTAAGAATCTTGTTCGGAACACCGGATGATGGCAATAATAGACCATGTCATGTTATGATTCACTGGAAGTCATGATTCACTGAAAGTCACCATTCGACATACTCACCCAGGCTTTGTTCAATCACACAGTGGCAACTGATCATATTGTTTCAGTCTGTGCTTGATATTTGAAGCATCGAGCTTCAGCTCCAAAGCTCAATCTCTTGAACCCTTCACCGCGCACCATTATTTATAATAATTGTATACTTGTGGGCCTGGGTGCGTGCCACGAAACCTCACCCCTTGACACCCTCAGTTGAGGTGAAAGCGGCCACCCATTCCCATAGGGACACGCTCGTTTGCAACAAGAGATGAAAGGGCAATTCACCAGACATACACACTGGGAGACGGAGCAACAAAAGTTATGGCGGTTGATCGTGCTCTCAGCTCCATGTTTCAGCAAGTGTCAATTGAATGATGATACATTCAAGATGTGAAACTATCTTTACTATACATCACCGCACAAAGAGCCGCTTTGATCTAACAGGACGCGCAGCACCCACGCGTCCTGTTTCCTCTTGATAGGCCCGGTAGGCTTCCCGTAGGTGGTCAGGAGAGAGAGGGCCCGTATCCCCTCGCCGAGCCTGAACTGCGCGAGCTAGGTGGCATGTTGGGTACCAGCATGTCCAAAACGCACTGTGGGCGCACCTTTCTCGACGATCTCCCCAACAAAGACCTTTGCAAAGCCAGCCACTATTTGCGCAACAGGTTGGGACACCTGTTGACCAAGTGTCTGTTGGATTACCTGCCCAACGGAATATATTAGGGTATACCCACCAAACAATTTGCCGGTTGCAAATGTGAGATTGTGGTCAAGGGGTTTGGACATTGAGATGAGTTCGACGCACCTTCCGGACAGCCTGTTTCGGCAAGGCGTGGCGACGGTAGGCCTCAAAACGATCATACTGGGCTGGACTAAAATTATCCATCAAGACCCTAGATAACTAGCTGAGCATCACGTTTTGGTACCAAATGATGTCCAATGTCAGTGATAAAAACATACTTTAGATTATCTTTCGATTGGCTCTGCCATGAAAGCTGAGCGGAGTAGTCATCATCAGCCATCGCCGGGAGGAGTTCATCATCTCCATCTCCATCATCATCAATGCCGGGCGGCCGCGCGCCAAGAAGGGGTGCAGAGCCTACACCAAGCGCAGGTGTTGCTCCAGGAAGACTTATAAGCCCCGTTGTGTCCAGGACGGGTGCTGTGCCCGGTGTTATTGTCGGTAAACTATAGTTTGTTGAAGTTGTAATGGGGGAAGGAGCGGATGATCCTGAGCGGGAGTTTTCCTCCTGTGGCTGGGAAACTGCGGCGTCGCTATTGGACAAATTATTTCCGCCGGAGCTATTGTTGTTTGGTTCCTCTCCAGCAGGCATAGCCCAGTGTACATGGGGGAATTGTGAGCTGGAGGGGTCTTGAGAGTTTCGAGGTGAGCCAGTCACACCAGGAGTACCACCGCGGGGCCTCCTGCCACGTTTTGCCCCAGTCCCAGAGATAGAACCCTTAGGGCGACCACGGGTGGATGATAGAGCTGGTGCAATCAGGTTCGAAGGGGTCTGGTACCCAGGGTTTGGGCTCTGGGTGGGTGTATGATTAGAGTTAGACTGCGATGCAGCCATGTATGTCGTGAAGGCAGGATTCATGTTCCCTTCTCTTTGATGATTATCTGTCCGAGGGAGTATTTGGGTAGTGTACAGGCGGGCTGGCACGAATGTCAATGCTGTTGGGGCAGTGTTTGGGACTGCGGTAGAACGACGTTGGGTTACAATTTGGACAAACAATTTGGGTGTCGGGCCCGAAAAGTAAAGCTTCGCACCGTGGTGAGAGAGGGTTGCAATGTGCTCAACCGTTCGCTGATCGAGTGTCTGGAATTTTTGGGCCATGGCATGAGGGCGGAGGCGGCAGTGATGGCTTTCGGTCTTTGATCCTAATATATTGCGAATTTACATAAATAAGGGAATGAATAACACAAGTGTATCGAACGTGAGCGTGTCTACGGTGTGGCATCATGCTGATACCACATAGATGGAAGCTCAAAGGTGGCTGAGGCGTTAGCGAACATAGCCCAATAACACAGACGAATGAAGTATTCAACGGATTGTAGAATAACCTTCAAACATGGCCTCTCGTTCCAATGCCGTTGGCCGGAATTAGCGGGTAATGGGTCGACGAGCTGATGAGCGGCTCGGCTTGACGACTGGAAATAAAGGTTACTGAAATCCGCTGGATCGCAAGAAATTGCGCTTACCCAAATAGCCCACGGAGGACTTGGTCTACAGCCAATTCCTTTTCTTCCTTCTCCTTTTTCAAGTCAGCTCTGACCACGCGTAATTCTTCAAGAAGCTGTTCGTGCTGTTCCAAGGCGTACCGGTGTTTGGCCTTCATCAAGAGATACATGACCATAGAAGGGGACCGCCCTAGAATGAGATTTGTAGAGGGTACATATTGGGACCTTAAATGAGCTGGGAGGGCATCCGAGGATGAAGAATTGTAACCTTCGTCATCATCGTTTTGGGGGTACGGGGAAAGTACACGGAGTTGAGGTTGAGGGGGTGGTGAAAGCGGGCTGACTGATCCATGGCCATTCGCGTACTGTCGACTTGATTCGCGACCACGCGACTCCCGTAAGATATCATTACTATTCTGCGGCTCGATCTTGAAGATACTGAACCCGCCGTTGTGTGTGCTTGTTGGCGCTGAAGGCGCCGGGGACGCGCGAGCAGGAGGTTGATCATCTTGCCCACGTTTCCGTTTCCGGGACCCACCACGACCCGGAGCAGGTGGAGAGATATGATGTTGCAAACGGAGGTGCTTTGCGAGTGCATCCGATCGCGTGAAAGACTTGTCACACTCTGATTTGATCAATATGAGAAACACGTAGACGATCCACCGACGTACCTGGAAGCGTGCATGTAAAGGGTTTTTCGCCTGTGTGTGATCGTATGTGGGATATGAGGGCAAATCGTGAGGTTTGGGCGATTCCTCGGCGCTGGCAGGAGGCCCATTCGCAGGTATAATTTGATTTGTGGACGCCTATGTGGTCTAAAAACCAGACGAGCGTTAATCAGCCGGAGAATATTGAGATGATGAATAACAATGGACGCCGAACAATTGAAACCCTCATCGTAAGTGCATTTGGTAAGGATAGAATCATTTTTTCTCTTACCGTTATGAATATGGTCAATAAGAGAGGGTAGATGGGTATAAACCCTGCCACAATCGTCCCATTCACAGGTGACACTGTCCTCTTCGGTGGCATCCAACTGAGACATGTTTGTCTGAGAAGCTGACGGGGAGGAGACCGATGGCCCGAGGGAGTCCATACGTTCGCTAACATTTGAAACATCTTCATCCGCAGAAGATTCCGACATTGACGGTGATGGTAATGAAGGCGAAATGGGTGAAGGCGAAGGACTATGTGCACTGCGGGCCATCCTTATGTGTGTTGACCGCAGGTGGGGTATAGACGAGGCTTTAAGTTATGAGAGTCCAGGATGAATTGTGACAGCTAACTCGGACGGCAACACCGCCATGTTGACGATTCAAAAGAATCGAAGGATCTCAGGTCTGGGATATTTGGGTCTGTTGTTCAAAGCCATGAACATTCAAGCTGGGTGTCAAGTCCGATTGGGTGAATGGCCCAGACAACACAAAGTACATTTGAAAATGATACAAATACAACATACACAAGGCCTTGGAAGGCCCAGCGGGAGAACTCCAAAAGGTCGACCGCGGAAAGTCCGGTAGGTTGCATCAGTGGGTTCTCGTGGATGGTTAGTATGAAGAGGCGGTGGTGGGTGCCCCGTGAGGATAGGTCAAGTAAAACCCGGCGTTAGTAGAGATGATCCGATGTCCCCCGGAGATAGCACACGCGCATGCGACGTGTCGCAATCTACTGAATCCATTGGCCAACATGTAAAAAGTGCCTATGGCAGTTTTGGAGATCAACATCACTTCCTCCTATCATTTGCTCATGTATGGTTTAGCGTGGTCTAGTTTGGTCTCAGGATGCCGTCATGACGCATCAAGTTGCTTACAGTGAGCCCGTAGCGCTGAGTGAGAGTCCCAGCTGGAGCATGCCCACAACCCGCGTCCTTTTTGCTGCACGACTATTGGTATCATATTCCAAGTCCCCTTGATGCTCGAGAAACACTGGTCCAATGATAACAGTATTTACCCCCGAATTATTTGCGCTGATCAAGCCCATTGTCCGAGTCCAAACTTCAAAAACGCGCTCTGGACACGTGCGTTACTTCTACCTGGTCGCTCAACTTTATATAAAGGCCGGGTGCCCAAAGCAACATTGCCCTTCACCATACCAAACACCTCAGCTCCATCCACAACTGCGATAATCATGCCCTAGACCGCAATCGCCCACTGGCATGTCTCAGCAGCCGGGGGTTGCTGAGCCGAATCTCATCACCAATGTCGTCCACAATAGCACCCGCGCGTTTGACCGAGCTACGCCCATTGATCCTTGTGTTAAAACCCAACAGGTCACCGGATAGCTATGTTGATAACACTCGCAAATATGAGGTTCCGAGGGGTATTCGACGCTACCGTGGTACGTTTCGTTGGATCTGCTTGACTTCCAGGCTGACTTTTGACACTCCTACTCCGTGGCGAGCGGCTATGCGAAGACGACACACCAGCTTCAGTGAGTGCGAAGCCCAGGCATTCAGGCTACGTTGAAGCTGGTTGTTGTAGTTAGGGATGGTGGACGGAGATGGAATTGATGCATTTCCGGAACTGCTACTTGTTCCCTAGCCCACTCTACACACACTGACGTGGGGCCCTCACCAAGGGTGACCCCGATATCTTCACGAGCTGCGGAACGGAGTGGTTCGATTATACCTGATCTGCGGCTGAGTTGTGGGCTCAGAGCGCACATTCAGAGGTGGCGACTTGGGGATTTAGCATGGGAACTCTCAAGCTGCAAATGTATATCCTATCCATGCCAACAATGGGCAAATAGTATTTTGCGTTGTACTCGCCTCTGTCATGGATCTGTGGAACTATATTTCCTCCGGCACGCTGAGACGTGGAGTGAGAGACTGAAAAAGTCGCTATGGCGGATGCTTGTTTGAGTACTCCCCAGGGACGAAATAATATCCGAGCGACGGGAACTACACCTACAGAAGCGTGGCTTATACTATTAAAACAAAAAGGTAATTCATCTGCAGCAAAGCTTATGTAACAAATTATTCCTAAGTCCGATGAATGGCGATACAAGATAGTGCGTTTCAAAATAATATAGGTGTAACATACACAAGGTTATCGCAAGCTTTCAAGGCCCGGTGGCGAAAGCGGGCGAATTTCAAAAGGTTGGTCGTGAGCAGTCCGGTAGGTCGCGTCTGTGGGTTCTTGTACATGGGCATAGTATGAAGAGGCGGAGGCAGCATGTGAGGGTGGATCATCAAAGGGTGAGGTAAAACCAGGCGTTGGTAGGGGTAAGTCAATATCCGCCGGAGATGGCACACGGGCATACTGTGTGTCATGATCGGTGGGGTTAGCCCCGACGTTCGGAGGCGTTGACCGGAGCCGCGATGTTGAAGCGTGGGCACCAGCATCATCGCTCGGATGTTCTTGTGAACGCTGTGAGATACCAGGGGGGTAGCGATGGCTATCTGGAATCGCGCTCATGTCCCAGCCAACTTCATCAGTGCTCTGCCGTGGTACGGGAGCCTTGTGCCCGTATCGGTGGTAACCTGACTCCAGCTCATCCTCTATTGGGTGCGAGTTGAAATCAGGAGTTGAGGATATTATGGTAGTGTCGTGGGCTCGTTTGGGTTGAGGTGCGTATATACTAGAATCATTGGTGTGTAGTATCCCATATTTGCTTTGCTTGGTGAGAGGGAAGTCATCAGGCCCAGATGAGAGCGCCATGGAGCTAACCGAAGCGCCCTCCTGTGAATAAGTCGGGGACCCAGCCCGGAGCAATTTTGCTTGACTAAGATTTGATGGATGAGTAGGATCCGTGAAAATCGGCAACAACGGTTACCGTGCTTTCCGCCTTGCATATATGACTTGAGGTTTTACTTTGTTCATCTCATTGAAAATGTACCACATTGCTGCAATGGTAATAAGGGTTGTGATGATGACGACAGCGGCGCTAATAAGTTTGCTTTTGGTGGTTTCGGTACCTATATCCCTTATTAGAACGGAGAGGGAGATATACGACGTCGGCGTACCAGCATCCGATTGTTCGAGAATTACGCCGAGATACACGGTGACAAATTGTTTTGGCAATGAGAGTATGGCAGCTATGGAAAAAACGATGATTCCCATTCCGCATGTTGAAAAGACCGCGGTGGTGACTGAGATTTAAATGAGTTGATAACAAATGATTATTCATGGTCCAATTCAACGTACAATGTCCAGGGATGGCACTTAGTCGAGCGATCAATGCAATCCTGAACCCCCCATCTCGCACTACCTGTGCTAGGCAAGCATAGCCGATCTTGGTCCTCTCAAGCTTTTCACCGCGCGCCCGGCAACAGTATTTGAATGCACTGGCCCACCGGTGAGAGATGATTGATAACAAAAAGTCGGGTCGACGCACTAGAAATTCCCAACCTCGCCAATAAACGTACCAGCAGCGACGATCCCAAAACCAATCCAAAGGCCCCAAACGAGACCGCACAGGACGGCTACGATTTCATGACCAAATAGCTAGATGAGGTTGAGTATATCTAGTGGGGGTCGGGATAGGTCATCGTACCGGTGGGAACGAAATGACAAACAAGACACCAATGGGAACAAGCCATCCAAAGCTGAATCTGGGCAAAGAAGGAATTGAGAAACAGAATGGAGGATGTGATTGATGAACTTACCCATGTAGCCACTTGGTGACAGGGGTCAATGCATGAACGATTTGCGTGTGGAATATCGTCACCAACGCAGTGATGACTAAAACCAGAATCAAGGCCACATAGCGCCCTAGACGCCAAAATTAGTGAACCAACAGGGTCAGAGCCCAGAAGTCATTCTACTCACAAAGCCACTCTCGTCGAATCCAAAACCGCCATTTGCTGAGAGTCTTCCAATCAATCACCCCCGTTGCCAGCTCTTTACGCTCACTAGGCGTTGGGCTGGGTGTCCGTGATGCTTCCTGAGCCCCATCAACAGGTTTGGAATGGAATGCAGTCGCAGTGGAATTGGGCGAGATATTGGCGGATGAGTAAGGGTTCTTGTCGTAAACGGCGTGTTGCGGCAGTTCATATGCCGGATATGTTGGTGCCATGATCCCTCGAGGTATGTCCAGCAAACGTAGCGGGTACTGGGGCAAGCCTCCAGAAGTAATCTAGTCAATAGGTAGGGTTCGGGTTGTGGTGGTGATGAAGAAACGAGTTTAGCAAGTGCGATTCCCACAGCCCCGACTGTGGAGTTTAATTGGCAATGACTACCATACAGTAGCTGATTCAGGCGAAACATCACACAGCTTCGAACGCCCGTGCGCAGTCCTACGGCAAACGATGGCCTAAAATACACAAGACGCGGTATCTACGGTATTCCTAGTGCCCGTGGGTTTTGTAGATTATTATGGTTGGTTCAATCACTAGTTGGATTCAACTGTTCCCCCCCCCCAATACCAGCGTTGTCAAAGTCAGTCAATGGGGTCAAAGTCAATCAATGGGGTCAATCATTGACTGCCCAATACAATGAGCACCTGCCAAGTAAGCAGTCACAATAGGCTTGAAGCTTGAAGCTTGAGGTTCAAGTGGGTACATGCACTGCCTTCGGCTTGGAACCGGGGACAGGGTAAGGCCGCCGATGCCCCGTTGGATCACTGTTCATCATTGTTGCAACTTGCAAGTGAACATCGGTATCATTGACTGATGATCGGTTCTGGAATATCAGTAGGCCCCTAGTGGGATGTTGCCCCACCTCCCACCATAGTCAATCACTCAAATACACCTTACAATGTATGGCCAGCTTCATGGACACAGCGCCCAAAGCACAAAAGTCGTTGAAACGAAAATGGGCATCAAGGATACGACGGTTGGTAGAGCGAAGCTAGTCAGATAAATTAACGTTGAAGTTGAAGCACATTGGGTGAGGTATGAAGTAGATCATGGCGCAGAGAACATGCGAGAATAGAATCGAGGGTCATGAATCAGTTCTATCGTGTCATTCACAAGTTTCATATCTGCATTCTATGGGTAGTATTACGGGGCAATATATGAGACTCAGCAACATACCTAGTTCCCCACCCAGATTTATACAAGCCAACATTTTTATAGACGTCGCGTCAGTAGCAGTGCCAACAAACTCGACATAGGTGTCGGACACCTGTGCGCTCTAGCCATTGATTGAGTCGACGACCAAGTAGAAATTTGTGGGCACACCTGAGGAACATGGATCGTGACTTGACCGCCATCACTAGCTTCGACTATCGCGATGTCCCCATTGAACTATATAAACGGGCGGTTTGGTGTCTGTAGCCTCTACTAAATCAAGGCAAGGAACACACACACTGAGGACCTTGCACGCGAGACGAACAGTTTTTCCAGTGAACATAGGCAGCCGTGCGGAATTTACGCGAGTAGTTATATTACTTTCGGTGGACATAGTTTAGCACCAAGTAAACAGGTAATATTGGTTTGACGCGTTGGTGGCTGCGAACCAAAAATTATTTTGGTGTGTTTGTTGCGATCCGAAATTATGCAGTTTACCACCTACTACGTATACGTCGAGAAATGCAAATTGAAGTGGTATACGCATCGTCCTGGGGGGCGCTCATGGTTCAAGGATCCCGACTCATTGTCCTGGATCAATGTAGTTGCGACTTTTCGACGGCTCCTCAGTCAGGGCTGCACCAAGCATCCGACCTGCCCAGGCCTGTTCAAAGCGTGGTGAACCAACTGTTTGGGCCACCGCTGTCTACCCGATTAGTGGAATGTTCTTGTTGGCATCTTTGGGACATTTCATGTTCCTGCCATCACTCGCTGCTACCGTGCTTGGGTTTGTTCTCCCCACAGAATCATTCATAACTTATGTCTGCCCCTACATGTGAAATACTTCATCTCACCCAGACTTCGGCCGGCGTTGTATTATCAGCCTTGAGGAACGCTGTTTACACTGGGCCGATACCCAGCCTATCGAATGCTGCCAAGATTGCCTTGGAGGTTTTGAATATTATCGAGGTATTTGGTGTCGGCGCATACTTCACAGGTTTGATATTCATACTTGCTTTTGCAGACAAAGCAGAATGTCCAGCTAGGGCTCAATTCATTGATCCGCGACTGCTGTGGGATCGTCTACGCGATTATCGTCAAATATCTTCCAACGCCTGCCGCCGATACTCCCTCTTCAGGGCTTACCAGTGTTTCCGCTGCTGTTGCGGACTTGGCAGAGTGTGTCGTTCACCGTGATCAGCGTTTGACTTGGACGTTCATTCATGTTCAAAGTCATCTCTCAAGCATCAAGGCGTTCGTCTACAAGGAGGCCAATCGCCCTTACCTATCCCGAGCGTTGAAACAGAGCTCGCGCGCTCGAAAAGCAGCATTTTATCACAAAATCCTGGAATATTTCCTGCCCAATTTTCAGGTTCGTGTGAAACAAGCCAATGCACTAACTACTCGATGAATTTTACGCTTTAGATCCACTCTATGTGTATTCAAACCGCTTTAGCCCAAGCGCAAAGGCAGCGTGCTCCTCAGCAGCCACACATTGAAGCAGTATCGCGAGAGGAAGATAAGATTTTGAGGCGAAGGCTAGAAATCGAGCGTGAAGAACGAGAGTTGGAAGAGCGACATCATAGACTCCGGGAACGACAAGCAGCTCTAGAAGCGGAGGGGCAAATCCCAAGCATACCGCCGTCGCGAGCAGAAGCATCCTCCTCGTCCAGATCCGGTAACGGGGGGTTCTTTCCACATTCAAAAAACTTTACTACAAATGGCGGAAAGTTTTATGATGTTCAAGGCAACGTGAATACCACGAAAAATACAAACTCACGATATGCCATCAATTCTGGAAATAATTACTGGTCATTTGGCGGGAACAGTTCGGGCGGACTGACAACTGGTTTTTCCCCGTTAGCAATAGCATCAGCGCACCATGGTATGATTTCAGCCGGGATATAATACGACTCACTTGTATATTTAGGTTGTCAATTGTACTTACTTGAATTGATAAGACAGATTCTTCTTTTTCGAGCGAACCGCTTCTTGGTTGATGGCTATATCCCTACCGGACCGGGAACCGGGCTCTATCCTTGTGAAGTGATCCCATGACCCTCTCAGTTGAACCGTGTCCTACCTGGAGCTACTAGCTCCCAGATACCACCACAGTTTCCCCCAAGAATGAATTCCACAATGCAAGAAGAATATAAGTCTCAAGGGTTCGTGATTATCCCGAATCTTATTTCTGACGAGGAACGCACATCCCTTGCTGTCGCATGTGAGAATGTCATTTCACGCACCCGCAGGGGCCTCTGGCCCCACCGGCGCACTGTTGGCAAACAATTCCCTCCCTACGATGCCAATAATCCAGATTCATGGGGGGTACAACATGTCATGCATCCCGATCTTGGCGAGCCCGCCTTTGTCCAGTGGTACACCTCGGAAGCTATTACAAGAACCGCTGCGGAGCTCCTGGGATGCAGCGTCGATGACCTGCAGATGGGTAAGCACAGAATGACATCATTCGGCGACATTTTGATGGTTGTTTAGAGCTCTTCAACCTATTGATTAATCCAGAACAACATGAGTTCGCTCTACGCTGGCACCGGGATGATGTTGGTGAGAAAGCAACAGAGGAGGAGGAGTTTCAGGCGCTCCACAAATGGCATTATGGGGTGAGTTCCTAGACCACAGCTTCCCAAGGGCTGGAGATCACCGATTATCGATAGGTACAATGGAATACGTCCGTCAACATTCCGCACTCCAAATAATGCCAGCTAATTCACTGCTGGTAGCGCTTTGTATCGTGATTCATGCTTGTATCTAGTCCCTGGCTCGCACAACACCCCAAGAACCGTCGCGCAACGTCAGCACTCCGAGACTTCACTCCCCCCCACCAACCCATTGGACATGCCAGGGTCAATGCAACTAACCCTGCAACGTATATATCACACCACCTTTCCTCGGCATGCACTGACGAGGCTGTTTCGTTTATTCAGCTGGGGAAACAGTGTTTTACAACTCCAATATTTTGCACTGCGCTACCTATAACCCGAATGAGCGCCGGGCTACATTACACGCCACTATGGGTGATGTCCACGGAGGGTCCTTACGGGCGAGGAATATACTCCAGCATGGGCTTAGTTGGATGCAGGATGAGAGGTTCCGGAAGGGTCTACATGGGAGAGCAGGGGCAATGCTGGACCGAATTTTGAAGCTGTATAAAGAGACTGCTCATGTGGGATATTCATTGGAGAATTAGGCACGATAAATGTATATAGCACTCGAGATCTACCAGTGGACCGATTCACAATTGCAATTTATTGACAATGAATAGTAGTGTCATGTAGCCACGTGAGGCACGCGACCTGTCACGCACACATGGATGGCACTCCCAGAACAACGTTGTCCTTGATCCACCACGCTGGACATCCCAGCTCCGTCCGCAGCTGCAATAATCACGCCCAGAATCGCCCATGTCTCAAGAGCCAGAAGATGTTAAGCCAAAGCTTAACATAAATATTGTTTACGATGACACCCGTGCGTTTGGCCGTCTTATACCATTGATCTTCCCGTGTTGACCGGAGGTCCCTGAAAAGAGATCACAGTAAAAGTCAAACCCAATATGCGGTTCCAAAAGGTATTCGAAGCCGCCGAGGTATGTTCTATTGAATCTACTCGCGTTGTGTGGCACGCGGACTTGACTTTCGACGCGTATGTTTACCCTTACTGAAATCGTTTCAAGAAACGATTTGGAAAGGATCCAGGTCAGGGCCCCAGTATCCCCTAGTCCAACTGAAGGATTCAAATTGATCCCTCTGCCCGCTAGGCACGTTCAAATTCACTTTTGAAGGCAAGAGAATACAGAAAGACGACACACCAGCCTCCGTGAGTATGAAGACTGGGCGTTCATGCTAGTTCTGAGTTGGTTGTCGCAGATGGGCATGGAAGAAGGGGATGTGGTTGATGCTCATTTAGAACAGGTATTTGTTCCCCAACCCGATCTACCCTCACTGACGTGAGGCCTTCGACAAGCTCGGGGGTGGTTGCACACCCAATCACTTATAATCCCTATGAGCCGTGGGGCGCAGCAAGTGCTTCGATTACCCTATCTGCGGTCGAGTTCTGGGCTCGGAGCGTACATGTGGAGGATGGCAATTTTTGGATTTCCCATGGGGACTCTCAAGCCGCAAATGTATATCCCATCCATGCCAACAATCGGTAAATATACACTGTACCCGCCTCTGTCATGGATCCATCATGGAATTGTATTCCCCTTGACACTTTGAGAACTCAGCACCGCCGACTGGAGTGGCGCGGTTACCATCCCACCAGACGCGGGTACTGGAAAAGTCCCTTGGGTGCTGCTTTAGCAAACCGCCGACCCCATAAGGATTCACTAGGGCAATATTTGAATATGGGACCCACGTGGTCTTTGTACATAGGTCTAATATTCAGAATCTGACCAATGCGAGGGAACAACTGGGTGTATAAACGAGTATGTTGGTGGTATCATAGCGCATTGAGCCTCTCGAAGCCCAAAATGCGGCGCGAACTACCTTGGAACCCTGTAACTGCGTGGTTGGAAAGGCCTTCCGCACAACAAGGAACTTGAAAAGGGTCGAGGACTGCCCATACCCGGGCACAGGTCACTTGAGGGCCAGGGGGTGTGTCCGGGAGTTACTTCCTGCCTAGCGGTAAACCTCTACAGCGTAGAATACCGGCGTTAACGCCCCAACAAGGGTGAACTGGGAAGAGCGCAGGGGGTGCGATTTCTTGGATAACCCTAAATCTCGCGTCGATGCTGATCAAACCACTGGTAGCTGGGAGTTCTCAAGCCTGGAACCTCCCTCAGCCTTGCGCCTTTGCGGGGTACAGGGCGGCAAGTGAACCTACCAGCGTTAAATGTTCATAGAATGTCACTCCCTGGTTTATGCGACGGCTAAGTGCTCATGGGATCCTTGTATCATCTAAACCGAACGAGTGCTAGATACTGATCTACCCCCGAGTACCAATCGCCACATGTGCAGGGCGCGGAGGAAAAATAAATGTTCGTTCTAAATGGCGTAATGTGCCGGTTTGTTGAGAGCACTGGTCCATGGGCGTTAGATGCCAAAGAGATGAATGAGATGGCATTTCGTGATAATTCAGGTGCGGACGTGTGGGTCGGTGGGGCTGGGAGTGGCCGGATGCTTGGCATCGGGGGGTGATTCTCCAGGCGCGAACTCGCCGTCATCTAGTAAACCCTCCTCAAGCGTCCGTTCATCCGGCTGGTTGAGTACAAGAGCGTTGGAATCCGTCTGTTTCGTCAGCTGGGGCGTCACGTAAATAGTCAGCCAGAGGGTAAACGCGAGGCACCAGACCCACAATGACGTAGAGCGCCGAGCTGAGGATGATCAAAGTCCCGCAGACCGACAGCATGGATGGTGTTGACTTGAAGAAGACCCGCTCGAGGATGGTCGCGGACACTACCTGCAACATGTGTATGAAAATGCAAATGCATGATTACTTTTATATTCTCCAGACCTGGGTGTAGAGCGCCAATGTACCACGGCTCGCTGTCTCCCGTTGCAGCCCCATGGTCAATAATAACTGAGCAATGAACCCGAAGATTCCGATCATCATGAAGAGCCCGAGCCAGTCGAGGCGCGTTGGGATGATGAAGGGAGATTTAGTGGCGACCATGCTATGAATAAATCAGTAAATGAGGTGTGACAACGCGGTCGATCAACCACATATGGCTATTCCACTTACTAAATAGTGGATACAGTGACACACTGCACAGAATATGATGAAAGAGAGTGGAGGGCATGGGCCCGCTTCCCGATAGCGCGAATGGAAATGTCTGGAAGAATTCATAGTTAGGCAGGTCCAGCAGGTCCATGGGAGTAGAACAAGGGCTGACAGACGCTTGTTGCACCAAGGACACCAACCAACGCCACCCTAGTAATGAAATGTTCGTTGCAACTCTGCCTTGGCCAGAAAATATCTTACCCAACAGCCACAAGCCTCTGAGATGAATCACTCCCGTCTGCAACATTCACTACCTCTCCAGTGAGGGTTCCAGCCTGGGATTGGACACCAAATACGAATCCGGACCCGTCCAGGAAATTGGTACCAAAGATAAATGCAGGCCTCGCGATCAAGATCACACCAAGAAGGCTGAAAACTGATGATGGATCCGTGAGTCAAGGTAGGAGTGAATACGCATAATACTGACTGCCGGCAAGCGCCTCCCGTGCACTGAACTTCTCCTTCAGCAGCAATGAACCAGCAATCGCCGTGCAGAGAGGCGCCAGGAATGTCAACACTGTGGCGTCGGACAGCGACAGATACTGCAGAGAGTAATATAATCCAAAGATGCCGAAGAACCTGAAGATGAGGTATCAGTGGATTGTGAACAAGAGCGATAGATTTTGGCTCACCCAAAGAAACCTCTAGAGGCGAGCAACATCCGGACCCCCTTGGGTCCCAGCAATGGATCTGGGATGCCGGCTGGTAACCTATAGGATATGAAAAGAAATCCCCCGACGTCGAGGATGGCTTCGAGACTCACATGTACATCAAACAACACGCATACGTGATACCCTAAGGTTGGTTTAGCCGCGAGTCGCTCAACATGCCACGCGCGACTCACCATGCGGACAATGATGAGCTGTTCAACATTAGACATGGGCTGCGACACTGTATGAATGAACGTACCTGAGCCGTTGAGATCGGGGGGTCTATCGAGTGGAGCTCCTTGACGGATACATTGATCAAGGACATGAATACTTGAGAGGCTGCAATGAGCAAGAGACCTGTATTGCTATCAACAATCTCCCGTGTGCGAGAGAATGTGGGTTTCCATTTTGACGTGATGACCACTACTGCTTCTGGAGATTGGGGTCCCAATGGTGGCGATATCGACGGATGATTCGCCGAGGTCGAGGAATCGAGCGGAAGAGCGACATAAGTATTCTTAGTGGACATGAAATTCAGTATTCGTCGTGCAGCGTGGGTTGTGTCGCCAATGGGAGAATCAAATTGCAAGCGATTTTGCGAGCGTTGTTCAAGGCACTTTCGTGTTCTTGAGAGGGCTGAGTATGGGGGAGGGGCCAAGACCAATGGGATGATGAGTCAATCGACTACAATGATGAGTGGGTTACACGGAGTTTGTGAGTTCAGTCAAAATTGAAGTATTACGTGAGTGCTGAAACTGACACTATTCGGCTCGGCAGAGAGAGGACCAGAACCCATCAATCACCAGCAGAAGTTGGTGTAGCCATTACATTACGCGGTCGCGGTGAAGTTGCACGACGAGCACCGAGAGCGCTTGAGCCATTCGGGTCCGAAGCACGATCATCAATCCCGCATCTCCACTGCGTGAAACTTGAGATTATGGGTTGTTAGGATGTGTTCGGGATGTTTGGATTCCAGTC
>QGOG01001779.1:0-33235 GCA_003313185.1 Collybia sp. MG36
CACGGGGGATATAGGCTTACCATCTGAGTGCATGCCTGAGCTCCTTCTCAGAAGATCGCCCGTGCAGTCCGGCGCCCCCGTGCACGACGATGAATCTGCTCGTGGTCATTGTTGGAGAGTGATACGTGTCTTGATGATCAGATAAGTACCTGTTTACCGATACGGTTGTATTAATTTGTTTCACTCGGGCCTTATGTACTGCTAAAATTTCGGGGGAAGTCTCTGGGTTGTAATGTAAAAGGCTGCCAAATCTAAATAACGCTGGAGAGGTCGAAGTATTCCTCTCCCTCCGAGTCGTGTTTCACGGCCACACCATTCTCAGTGACAATGGCCGTGATCAAGTCAGCAGGCGTGACATCAAAGCTCGGATTGTAAATCCCCTCCAAGCCAGGTGGGGTAATCATCACCACCGCTTGCTCGGTGGTAGCCTGTGGCGGGTACAAAGCCCCGCGCACGAGGCAGGCTTCGATCGGCGGACGATGTTCGATGGGAATACTGGATGCAAAAGTCAGGTGGAGAATATACTGAGAAACAGCCGTACCCTGATCCATCTGCAACGTCCAGATCAAGGGTGCTGACGGGCGCGACCACGACAAACGGAATTTTGTGACGGGAAGCGATAACTGCGGCATTGTAGGTGCCAATCTACGCATGCCATTCAGCGCTGTCACTCTGGGCTGAGACCATAAGCACAGACTTTGTTGGCGGTGTCCCCGTTCCGCGCTACTCTATCAGCGCCCACGACTGGAGTGATGTCAAACACAGCTCGACAGATGGCAACAAAGAGGCTCACCTACAGCATGGATATCGTGGTGCTGGAATAACGAGCCTACCATGGTGTCGCAAATCATGACAGACGGAATGTTGAGCGTTCGCAGTTCAAGGGCTGTAAGCCTGGCCCATAACTCTACACATCAATGGCGTCCATCGAACACGATATCCAAATTAACTCGCCTGGTCCCTTGGTGATATGGGGCCGTCTGGGTATAATAGACCGTGCCTAAATCCTCGGTTTCATGTAGATAGGTGATTAACCCCAGCGCTGTTCCATATCCCTGGGGAACCTGTTAGAATTCATATTTAAATGTATCACACGATGCCCACAGATGTCGCCAAAGAGCCCGTGTTGCAAACGGTCAACACGTTTATTTTGGAATCAGGGCCCTGCCTCCTTGACACCCTCTCCCTTAGCCACTTGCCTCCGTGTTTCGACATCTCTTTGTTCCGTCCTACATCCTCGTCGGCAACAGCCCGCCCCTCGGCAATAAGCTCACGAGCTGCTGTTTGCGCATCTTTTCCGGCAACAATGGAGCGTTCAATGACGGCTGCCAAACGCCTCGTGGCAGCACCGAGATTCACCGCTGTTGGTCGTGCGCTGTAAAGGAGGGATAGCAAAGGTTCGACGTGGGCTTTCAGGGCTTTGTGAGATTCAAGGAATGCGGGCTGGGGGGACGCTTTCAAAGCACGTGCAAGATGTTGTGAAAATGCAAGGGCAGCTAGAGAAGCTATGGCTGGTGCGCCACGGATCTGGCAGAGTGGGTTAACTTGGGCGCTTCCATTGAGAGATGATTGGTATTACTTTCATGGACTTGATTGCATCGTGGGCCTCCTCGATAGTATTGACCTCAATGAATTCTGTCGTGTGCGGCAGCAACAATTGATCCACGATCTCTAGCTTATCTTCAGAGGCTCGGATGGACGTGAGAGGCGCCATGATGGAGATTTCTCTCTCATATCAGATCGCTCATATTCACGATTTCAGTTACAGGTTAGGGTTATGTTTTTTATTTTTGCAATTGCCTGGCATGACGGCGGACGCCATATATAAGCCTGGCCAGAAATAAATCTTGTGTCGTATAATAACGCGGTGTCTTTGGATATGAGCCATAAAGATTGTAGATTAGGGAGGGGCCATTACAGCCAATTCCGAAAACCTTGACACTACACGCTTTTTTCTTCTCCACCATTTGATAATAATTTATTATTTTGCTGATGAAATATTTGCGCGATTTCACTAGCTGGGATGAATTTACTAATTACCTATGTTTGATCTATGAGAGGAAGCAATCGCAATTACAATAATCACATGCCGGCGACATTCCATCACTGTTGGTATGTAAAAGCCCTGCGGTCGCCTTTGACTCTCTTGTTGGTATGCTACCACACACACACCCCTGAACTCCCACCAGAATGATTGACCACCTTGTTGGCCGACCGAGTCCTTCATGGAAACGAACACAGGTGTGTTTCGTCATATTGTGATCATCTCCGCCATCCATATCTCAACAGGTGTTCCTCGTGATATTCTTTTGGCTGTGGCGCATTCTACGTAGCAGTTCGGGTCCCCCGAGGATTTTATGGCTAAGGAGAGCAAATGGATTATTAAGTACGATTGTGCCTTCCTATGAGCTCTACCTGCAATGAAACCCAAACATCAATATCACCACAGAGCGATTCACGCCTTGGCAAATAATTCTCTCCACCCTGACAGGTATCTATGCAGTACGAAATCTCGACCATATTCTTGGCCTAGGATGTGAGTTTTACCTACACACAAATGACTACATCTGACCCATCGTCAAAGCCCCAGAACCCCTTGCACGACTTGTAAGCTACGGAATACATTCGGATTTCAAGGATTTCAAGGGTCCGAAATGATACAATTTTACAGTATTCCCCTTCATACTACCGCGCAACATGGATCAGCACCGGGCTGGATGCCGGTTTTGCGACAGCCATGTCAATACGTCCGAAATGGCTTCGGGATATATGTTCTATCCTGTTTTCCGCTTACTACATTATATACGCTAATCAAGGCGACGAAAAGGTAGGCATTGGTTAGACTACCCGTCACAATAGTCTTGAAATCTCCTCACCAGCTCCGGAGATTCAGAGCAGTGCCTACAGTCGAGATGCTTCGCACAACGTGGGGGAAAACAACCAATCCCTATGTAAGCTCCTCTCTACACCGCTCGACGATCATCTGATCCAGCATAGATTCGAATGGCAACACGCCTTCCTCATGTATCAATTAGGCGTCGGATTTTACTACCCAGACCTGTGTCATCTGCTTATGAACGACCGATTACCGCATACCTGTTTTTCTCACCTTCGGAGCAGCAGTTGGACCAAGCTACAGAACTGATCCTTGATTTTCCCGGAGGTGGATTTGTGGCCATGACACCCGAACATCACGAGGAGCGTCTGAGAATGTGGGCAGTCGCGACCAGGAGGCCAGTGCTTTCAATTGATTATGGGAAAGCCCCAGAATGTAATGTGATCCGCCTCAAAACTCAATCTGATATTGATACCCTGGTTTAGATCCATATCCTTTCGCTATTGACGAAGCTTACGATACCTACAAAATATTAGTGGAAACAGGTTTGTTTTACTTTCAATATCATAATAGCTGTGCTGAGACAAGGCAGCGGGGAAACTCATCGGAATGTCTGGTAATGCACTGAAGATTGTCATGTCCGGTGATTCAGCGTAAGTATCATATTTACATGGACGAAATATATTCTCACCATCACGCAGTGGTGCCGCGATTGCCATCAATCTAGTCATCAAGATATTGGAGCAGAGCAACTCTTCCTCTGTAGAAGAACCTCAGCTTCCCCTTCCGTTATCTCTCGTTCTAAATTATGCTGCCCTTGATTTTAATTTTACGTCCTGGATGACTGCCGATAATCTACGGGTCCTGCGATCCGAGCAATCCTCCGGTAATCTGCCCGGTCTCAGAGAACTAGCAGCCCAGAAGGACCACCTGCAACATGTCGTAAGGCTACCTTGTGTTCTTAATCCCAACATCACTTCATAATCGCTGTAGAGTCCCCTGAGCATGGTCAAAGACAAGAAGCACTCCATATCTTCCAAACGGATAAAACGAAAAAGCAGCTGGAAGGATACTTTACGGGGTCTTGCGAGTGGCAGCGAGAAAGATACAGATGGAAAGTCCGTGATTCCCAGTCCACAACGCTCTACATCTGTACTGAAGAGCCCCATCACGCGGCGACACACCTTCCTTACACGACGGGAGTCCGCTATCATTGATAACGGCGCTCTAGCCGATGCAGAGAGTGACGACGACCAGGATTTTTCCCAAATGAAGGAGGAAGATAGACCAATCCAAGCACGCGTCAAGTACATGTATTCTCGTGCTAACACAAACGTTGCTCCATGGGCGGACTCGACGTCAGAACAACAGCAGCGGAAGCTCTCTGCCGCTGTGGTTGAAGCAAACAACAAGGCGTTGAATGGAAATTTCCCTCGCGAACAAGGAAAAGGGAGGGAACCTATCGGTACGCGTCTGACGATGACTAGTCGGACTGGATACTTTCAAGATAGGATTGTGTCCCCATCCATGGTGCGATCGCGATAGTTTTATTTGATACATGAGATTAATGATAGCACTGTTCAGATGAGGGCGATGGCCATATTGTACATAGGTCCCCACCGCGATCCCGACTTCGCCACCGATTACCATATATCACCCATTCTCACGCCGACTCACCTACTCGCTCAATTCCCACCCCTGCTCATGCAGTGTGGGGAAAAGGATCCTTTCGTGGATGATACAGTAATCTTTGCTGGCCGCGTGAGAGAAGCCAAACGCGCGCGCAAGGCTGAACTAGACATGGCAATCTCCGGTAAGAGTGCCCGGTTCGGCGAAAGTTTGAGGATGAGCGGCATCAACATCCCACCCAATGACGCCGGACTATCTGATCTCAAACAAGAGAGGGACAAGTTGTCAAGGGAAAATGAAGAGGACTGGGTCCAGATGGTCTTATTCTCTGATTGGAGCCACGGGTACCTCCAAATGTCAACGCTTATGACCGAAGCGAGAGCGGTACGTCATGTCGAGCTGGAAGTGCATCGGGAACTGACAAGATGCAGGTGATTGAAGACCTTGGGGAGTGGATCCATGATGCATTTGGAAGGTATGGCCCGGGAATGCCAGGGGGCGATGAAAGTGGACACAAGCGTGACACAACGATCCGGGAACGCCATGTTGCAAATCCAGAAATTCCCTCTCAGGTAGTAGGCATCAAGACCCAACAACCATCAAGCCCTTTCACATCAGAGGCCGAAACTGATGACTCGGGAATCACCTTTGTACCAAAGCGACACCACAACCGCATCCAGGGCACCCCACCTGATGCCGGTGGAGGGCGGAGTCCAGCGCGATGTGATTCCCCTCTAGCCGTGGTGGTCGACGAGCCTGTCCCGATGGGCGCAGGGAGCCGGACCGAGCTGACAAACCCATCAAGCTTTGGACATCACGAGTCGCTTATGTCAGAGGTACCTGAGATGCCCAAGACTGCCGGACCGCGGCAAACAGGGCAAACAATCACCGAGACAGAGCTGATGCGACGACGGCGTCTGTTGGACTCTCATATATTTGAATAATACAATTAATGTACAATAGTTGCTGTTAAGAGAACCTATTTTCTTGATGTGCGCAATGACCGCGAAATGAAGATGGGATAGTAGGGGGTCCGATTTCGGATTGAGATATAAGCTATTGCTGTGCAGCACAGCCACGGATTTGCTATCCGGCGGGCTTCTTGTGAAACTGTCATTGTCATGCTCACTGCATAGTCGCTGGTCAGTAACTGAGCGAATTGTATACTTACATTGGGCGGAGACTTATAGAAGAATTCCATCTGATGTCTACCTAGAACTGGTATACAAGCTCCGCCACTACCAAAAATCTCCCAAGGCTGTGCATAATTTCCCCAGACATATTTCCAGTTCTACCCTCGGCAAGCTCGACAGTTTCGGATTCCTTTACAGCTCTTCAGCAACTCGGTCAGCAGGCGCACCGCTCGGATTATTCAACAGCGCGAACCCACAGCATGGATATCGATTCAACACGAGTTTGGTCTTCCATCATTCTTCCTCACAACGCCAATCCTCCTCCCCTTGAACACGAGCCGCAGAGCTATAACTCGTCCTCCATTCCGCCCAGCAATTACATCCAGCAACAAATGTCTGCAGATACTTTACCCAGAGCCCACTATCCAACAGAGCCATTGTATGGTCCAGGGGGACCTCTCTCGCACGGCATTCCATCACACGGACCTGCCACCCATCCTGATGGCCCCCGTGACTATCCTTATTCCAGACCGCCACATCCTGTCCAATATCCACCTCCCCCGTCTACAGAAGTTTCGACTTCGTCCCATATCTCCACTCAACCGGATAAACAACCCAGCCCTAAATCAGACATGTACTACGCCCCGAACGCGGAGGAGCTTTACAATCGCGCCCAGGATTTGACGTCGCCTCCTTCCCCCGAACAAGACTCCAGCTCAAGCCCTGGAGGTGCAGGTGCCAATCACTACCCATCCTCAAGTGGCGTCCCTCGTCTGCCGCCCATACTCCAGGTAGAGAAGCAACAGGTTACGACATCAGCTACACAATTGGCGAGTGCCAGTCGACGGAGGAACCAAGCCCACTTTGTCTGTCCAGTGCCTGGGTGTGGAAGCACATTCACCCGTCGTTTTAATTTGAGGGGTCAGCCCGCGCCTTCTGCTATATGAACCAGCTAACTCGGAGCCCAGGTCACTTGAGATCACATACGGAAGAGCGACCGTATATTTGTGAATGGCCGGGGTGCAAAAAGGGCTTTGCACGTCAACACGACTGCAAGTGCGTATTTCTTGGGCTCTGGTTCTACCGGGCGAATCTCATCGATGCTTATAGGCGACATCAGGCGCTCCACTCTGCCAAATCGCAATCCAACGTCTGCGTAGGATGCAAGAAGACATTCAGTCGACTTGATGCTCTCAATGTATGTGGTGATTTGCCCTTACCTCAAACCTAACACTGACGTCTTTCTTCAGAGACATTGTAAGTGTTGTTCGTCAGGATGATTCTCATTGTCTAACAATCCATCAGTGCGTTCTGACGGTGGCGCGGAGTGTAGAGCACTCAGTCAAAAGATGGCCAGTGAGAGCGAGCATGCTAGAGAACAGACCTTGCAATAGGCATCTTGGATTCGGCCCGATATATATTGTAACACTTTGCAGTATTTTATTTACTTTTAGGCCTAGAATATAGCTGGGCTAATCACATAATGTTGACCTTTGAATTTGAATTTGATAACGGGGATGAGGTCACTGCTACGTTTATCACGTGGAACGGCCTGACCCCGGCCATTCAGCAGAGTCCCCAGTCCGAGTCGGACACTCTTGACGAACGACCAAAGTCGACAAAATTATTTTTTGAAGCATGGCATTGCCAATGCTCGTCGGAGGTGCCGACTGTGGCCCTTCAAACCCTTTACAAGGGCTCTCCAAGCGATTCGATCAAGACAGAGGATTGCAGCAGGTGCGCGCGATCCAACTGTGTTAAGCGGCCACCATTGACTTACTAATTCAGGATCATTTTGGCGCAGCTCGTGCTGGCTCCTCCAGAGATGTGAGGATATACATTCATACCTATTGAACTCGGTTTCGAGCTGGTGATATTCACTCAGGCTTTCCGCACACAACGCGCCGAGCCTACGACCCCAGATCAAGACGCAGCGCGTTTCTTTTCATCAACTTCATCTCCTGTTCCACAAGTGGTCTCGGCAGGAGCATACGATGTTTCAGCACTGCGGGGTGCTTTGCCGCTGCCCCAAGCCTCACTACCCGTCCAATCACCGCCTACTCAGCAATATGGCCCTCCTGCCGGTTGGGCTTCTGATTTCATACAGCAACAGTCAGCGCAACCATCGCAAGTTCACAAAATGGAGATAAATCGCGAAGCTATATCCCCGCAGCAAAATATGTCTGTTATGCAGCAAGGTGGGCCCTGCCCGTGCGCATGTTCTTCGTCATTGTTTAATCTCTTTTCCCTCAAAAGGACCATGGAGCCCCGGTGCTCTTGGTTATGGAATTGGCCATATGTCCCCGATGCATGCATTTGGATCTCATCTACCGATGGCACTGCAACACCAGCAGTCCATCGACCCCCCAGACCGTTTGTAACATCACACCAGACATAATTATGAACTGATTAAGCAAGTTTCTTACGATCAGATCTCTCTTGGGAGAAAGAATTCGCGACCCTGGAATCGAGCTTGGTGTTGACATCCAGCATTCCGAACCAAGTGGCCCAGGAAGTTAAGCAGGAGATCCAGCAGGCTCCACCGCAGGTCCCCCACGATGGCGACGAGCTTGCTAGGACAGCTGGTGTTTTGCTTGAAACAATCAAACACGAGCAGAACCCTAAATTCCAGAACAGCCAGTTTTTAGGTTTGATGAAGCAGTTGCGCGATCGTATGGTCGTCGTAGAGGGAAACCAGATGGTTCCCAACGATGGAACCTCAGCAGTAGCTGTTGACACAAAGGGCAAAGGGAAGCTCCCTGCCACTCGGTTTGTGAATACGTTCTTTTCGGAGGGCACGAGCAATAGCTTTGCTGAAGACGCTGCTCGCCACCTTGCTCACGTGTATGACATTCGACAAACTGAGGTGCAGCATCAACAAGATGCCAATGACGCATATTTCCAGCAGGAAAACGCAGAGTATACACGATACTGGGCCGAGCTGGGTAAAACCGAAGCCGCTGAAGCCTCGGTGGAGTCCTCCTGGGATCAACTACAAAAGGACTGGGATCACTTTGAGGCCACAGCCACTGGAATCCATCCCGTAAATAATTACCAATTCCAGGACAACAACCCTTATTATCTCGGGGATTCATCCAAAACGCGTCATCACACACTCCACAACACCAGAGAATCATTCTTGGAGGCAAGTAATTGTATTTGACCCAAAGTGTATCGGCTCATAGCAAGAACCCTCAGAGTGTCCTGGAATTGGAGGCGGCAGTCCAGCGGGATATCAACAACGCCGCCGCGTGGTTTGAGCTCGGGGTTAAACAACAAGAGAATGAACGCGAACACAAGGCGTTACAGGCTCTTCAACGGGCCGTGGAACTAGACCCAACTCATCTCCCCACCTGGCTCGCGCTGGCGATTTCACACACCAACGACAACAACCGCACGGGAACATATAATGCCATACAGGAGTGGGTGGATCGGAACGACAATCATCAGTCCGCCGTTCAACAATTCCGTGGTCAATCGAAAAGCGACACCTTGAATGAAAGTGTCACGGAGAGATATAGCCGATTAATACAGTGCCTTATGGCCATGGCCAGAAGCGACATGAACGGAGAAGTCGATGCTGATATCCAGATAGCCCTAGCTGTCCTCTTGAATACCAATGAGGTGTTTTTCTTTCTTCAGTTCAGCGCGTCTGTGCTGACGCATGGAATGATCTTAGGATTACGACAAGGCCCAGGACTGTTTCCGCACGGCGCTAGCTGTGCGACCCGACGTATGTTGTTTTTGGTTCTTGTCGGCGGAGCCTTACTTTTCCCCTCTTAGGATTGGCTCCTTTACAATAGGGTAGGCGCTACGATGGCGAACAGTGGGCATGCCGAAGATGCGCTCCAATATTATTACCGGGCTCTTGAACTTAATCCCGCATACATTCGAGCAAGGTTCGTGTTCCCTGATCAGCAAACCTTGTTCCATTTCTCATCAACAGGTGTTCAGATTCAACTTGGGCATCTCGTGTATCAATCTCCGAGTGCGTTTCTGTCGTCAGCTTACGCAGTTTGATGGGGTGCTGAATATATTCATCCTACCAGCGCTACGAGGAGGCCGCCCAGCATATTTTGGATGCACTCATGCTTCAGGATAGTGATGGGGTACATGACCACGCTGGGTTGAATGAATCCCGAGGAGTGACGTCCACTGCCTTATGGGACAGTCTAAAGACAACCTGCTTGCACATGCAACGGATGGATCTTGCGACCTTGTGCGACAGGCACGATCTCGAGGGTAAGCTGGCGCTGATTTATGTACTCAACATTCGGCTGAAAGTCTCGATTGATATGCAGGTTTCAGAATCAACTTTCACGTGTGAAGAAATGGACCGCGGAGTAGGATTACGGGATTGCATCGCTCCGACTCGCCTCTGCATAAGCGCATTCAGCTGCTCAATCCCATATATCTAGTGCTCGATCCATATGTTTACAATTAGATGTCAAATCATTATTTTGAGGTTCCTAAATGGTATGATAAGCGTCAGCACCATCAACATTGGGCTCAGAGGGCTTGGACGAGCCTGGCTTGAGTCCAAGACGTTGTTCTTTGGTCTGTGGCTCTGATCCCGAGGTGACCACTTTAAGTTGCTCGATGATTTCTACATCCTCCTTTTGTATCGTCGGATCTTCCGCAACGCGTTTCATTCTCTGTAGTAATTGTTGGCTGCTGAGTGCGGCTGCTTTTTGGGCCGCCACCATGTCCCTAACATCCTGTACGTCCAAGTCACCCATCGGAATGAGGGTTGGTGTCCTTCTGATCATCGTGTAAATATTTGGAGGGATCCAACATTGAAGTGCTGACGGTCCAGTGCCTGATTGAATCGGAGCTTCAAATGGCTAGTCGATGCAACCACTGCCGCTTGAGCATTGTCCAATGTCTAAAACACGGAGGAATAATAAGACACACGGAGCATACTGCAGCTGGTCGTATAATGGAAGTTTGCGTTTGAGGCTGCAATTGTGTGGGATTCAGAGTAAACAATGAGGAAGGTGGACAATGTAACGACCAGAACTGCGGCGGAAACAACTATCAACACGTCGCGAACAGCACACCGCTGCCGCAGTTCATCCATTTTCCAAATAACTCTCGCCTTAACCACCATCATCTCAACCACTTTCTTCTTTCCCCACCATATCAGCCATGGAAGCAGCCATGCGCGTCACTGAGGCCCTTAAAAATTTTCGTGTATGCCTAACTTTGGCCTGGGCTGGTTTTCGCATCTCATAATATATCAGGAGACAAGACTCGCAAACCTACGGCCCCCCCAGGAATTTTTTGACTTCCATCGTATTTCGCGGCCAGCAAATCTAAACCAGGCTACAGAAGTAAGTGACCCTTTACGCAATTCTGGAATGAGGTCTGATTTTCCATTATAAACAGCGTATATCATATAACACTGGCTATTTCTCAGGTAGATATCTCGTCTGCCGCATAAGCTCGCCAATTAAGCGTCTTGGGGACAGGCAATTATGGGCTCATTGTAGCAGCATTAGCTGTCTATGCTGTGTACGTATCTCCAAGCCCTTCTGGTTCTTGTGACTTATCGGTATACCAGCCTCACAAATTATATCCTCCTCATTGCCCTCGCCTTCATCGTCTTGGGTTACATTGCTATTGACAGATTCAGTACGTTTCGTTGCATCTTGGGTAGCCCAGTGCTGATCCCACCGTAGTCACAGAGCCCGTCCAGTTTGGTAACACCACAATCACGCCAAGGCATCTCTACATCACGCTATTTGTGATTGGTCTCCCACTCTTATACGTTGCCTCGCCGATCTGGACGTTCTTCTGGTTCGTCGGCGCGTCAGCAGTGCTGATCATCGGACACGCATGCCTACTCGAACCCGGCGTCGAAAGCGAGTACGCCACGATACAGGAGGGAGTTTAGGCCACCACCTTGTGGGGCAGGGTCAGTCATATGCCGCCTTCCGTTGTGCGTATGGACCAGGTGGTTTCTGGATTAGAGGCACTGTGTTGTTGGATAGATTAGGATCATGGACCCTGGAGTGCAGTGGTGCAATATCACATTATGTCAATAGACAATACCATTCTATTCAGAGTATATTCTAAGTATGTATTGTGTTCTGATATTTTCCCACTGTTTTCCTTCACGAATATGGATAGCAGGGGTGGAAGCTTTATATTCGAGGCTTCTGACGCAGTGCCAACAGAAAGACCATTCAACGGCGGTGTTATATCGGAGCAAAATGACAGCATAATCTTGTCTTGCAAGTATATCCTTTGAGTTCCGGGCCATTCACCAATATATCGCCACCCTCCCAGGTACACCCGTACCAGGGTAGCCACGCATCCCGCCCCCGTATTGTTATGCCCCAAAACCCCACATGCGGTCCGAAAGCCACTATGTATTAGTATGTGTCCATCTGATCCATCTGACTCACCTGTACTTTTGTTATCCAGCCCTGTGCAAGCGCCCCCACCGCATCAGCCAGGGGCTAATGAGCATGTGCTCGGCGCATCACTGTTCGACGGGCCAGGGTATTTGGCACCCAGTAGAACGGCTCGCGTGTACGCACCGCGAGCAGTCAGTGGGCTGGTGCGCGAGTAAGCGGAAGCTTGAGCACAGTAATAAATATTTCAGTTCCTCTATATTCGTAACATACCAGCCGCATCGTCATCATGGACATGTCAGTGGAGATAGCTAGAAGGCATGGGTGCGAATGAAGGGGAGAAGGGCAGGAGGTGATGGTGGACGTGGTTGAGTAATGTTCTGCATACGATGCGTGAGTTGTACAATACAGCCGGGTACATTCCAAATAGGCGAGGATCCGAGAGCGAAGGAGGAATCAATGGATGAAAGGATAAATGTAGCCAATGAGCCCCTGGTCGTGCGTGGGTGGAAGAGACAGCAAGGATAAATATAAATATCATGCTCAAGGTGAATGTGAGGTGTAATGCAGGATGCAGTGGAAGGTGACGAGGCGTAAGGAGGATAAGTATATAGGTCGACAATGATGAAGCGCGATTAGGATAGCGGTTACGATACGGACCGAGGAAGAATGGGAGAGCGCAATGCAAACGAAGCCATAGCAAGCGGGCTGGCTGAGCTATAGCAATGGTAGCCATTGGCCTACAGACCTGTCAGCATTGGAATAGGGAATCGCTGGTTGCGCGCACCGATGACGATACTGGGCAGATCGAACAAGTCCCGCCTGATCGAAAAGCAAAACGTCGCGGGGACGGGTGCGCCGTCAGGTTTTAGGAGCACGCAATGCGAATACACAGATTGCGTGGTATTTTCGAACGCGTGTTCCGCAAAGTTTTCCCAATACTCCACTACTGATTGGTTTTCAAATAGCTGCGGTGGGTCAGGGCCAATAAGTAGGCGAAAGACATCATGTCTACCTCATAAATGTACTTTTTGCCTCCCATAAGCTCTTCCATAGGCCACTCGGTGAGCATACAAAACTCTGGCGCAACGAGACATATTTCGCCCGTGCGGCGCCATACAACGGTAGGTGTCCCGCTAAATGAGATCAGCTTGTCGAGCTCCTGCGCAAATTAGCTAGACGCAAGGAGGTGAACAATGTTGCGTACAAGGAGTGATCGTTGGAAGCATTTTTCAACAAACACCTCGTCATCAAGCGAGAGCGGCATCTGTAGTGCGATGAGCGAGGGACGGAAGATTGCGAGCGCGCGGACGATGCGCAGAATATCATTCTTCTCGAATCTGGGAGAAGTGAGTCCGGCAGTGGTGTGCGATGATAGCATACGAACCGGTTTGGGAGGTGTTTCATGAGAAAGTGGTATCCCTCAGTGTAATCATATGGGGCGGTAACTGTATTATGAATACTCTGCAACTTTGATCCTGGAGGCGTGAGCGTGGGCGCTGAGAGACTAGGTGGTATTGAATTGGCTGTAATTGGAGAAGCATTCGACGGCGGAGGAGAGAGCAGCCCACTTTCCTGTTGCTGCGACTGCGGCTTACTTTTAGCAGGGTCACTCAGGAATATGCTCGCGGGAGGGGATTTTGGGCGTGTATCGAGAGGATAACGGGGCTGGAGAGGATGGAGTGACACCTCTTGTTGCTGCTGAGGCGAAGGGTACTGCGGGTATGAGAGTTCTGAATGGTACGGGTAGGTGAGATACTGTGTCGCCTGTATGGGGGTAGTGTTATCTCCGGCGGAATCGACGGCAAATGTAGATGAAGTGGTGTAAGCGGCGGTCGATAATCGGGGTGACGAGGGATAATCTATTGAATCTGCGGTGGAGGCCCAGGGGTACTGTGAAGATGGTGGAGGAGGAGACGTAGCCGAATCTGTCGGACTGGGATTACCTAGGATGGCGGAGAGAATGGAATACTCGAGATTGGCAGCCTCGGATCCAAAGGCAAAGTTTGGATCAAAGGATACGTTGAGCATGGGATCTGAGGGATTAAAGGTTTCTGAAGTAGAAGCTGGTGGAAGGGGGAAATGAGGAGGCGGGGGAATAAAAACGAATAACGAAACGAACGTGGTTCTGTTGTATTACTTTCCGCTGCCGAAGACTTTCCCCGCTTGAGCTGTTCTGTCGAGTGGGTTATCACGTGACATGATCAGAGAGGAATGGGCGACGGGGAGACTTGCCAAGTTCTTGCTCGTCGAGTAGATACTTTGCCTTTTTGCGATGTCCCTCTGTGCAATTGGCAGCAATACCGCGTTTTATACAGCGCTGGCATGGGCGTGCTGGAGGAGGCCAGGTGAATGAGGTAAAAGCAGAATGAGGTGTAAGACGTACAATCATCGCAGGTGAGGTGTGCCTTCTGGCAATGGAAACAGGCGCGGTTAGCCTTTTTTTTCTTTGGACCGTCGCGGGGCTTGCGGTGGACATCAGTGTTGCTTGCATCATCGTCGGTGGTATCGGTGCGCTTGCGCTTTGGGGGCTTCTTGGAGGGCCCTGGGAGTGAATTCTGCATATGTGCTGGATTGACATATGATGGTTGGATTGCGGGGAGGACAGTTTGAGCAGCGGCTGGGGGTTGGGCGTAGATTGTAGACATTTGAGAGTGAGAAAGAGGGACAGGGTGCTGATGAATTTTTATTTGAGAGAAAGGACAAATATGAACAGATCCGGTTTCCCGATCCGGACTTGATGCTACGTCGACAGTTCACCCGCCTCATTGCTGCACTCGGTCCCCGCCAAGCAGAAATTGAGCTCCGCTGGCTACGACAAGCTCAAGCCGACATCCCGCTCCTCACTCAGCTCATCTCCCGACGCGCCGACGGTGAGCCGCTCCAGTACATTCTCGGCACACAACCGTTTGGCCCCCTCAATCTCCTCATCCGTCCACCTGTCCTCATTCCCCGCCCCGAGACCGAACACTGGACACACGCTCTTGCTGACCTCCTTTCCCCCTCCGCTCAATCCCCCATCACCCTCCTTGACCTTGGCACCGGCTCAGCCTGTATCCCCCTCCTCCTCGCCCACCTCTGGCCGCCCGGTTCCTTGCGCGCCCATGCTGTGGACATTTCTCCTGCAGCCATTGACCTCGCAAACGAAAATTCCAAGCTCCTCAGTGGAAGAAACAAATTTACAGCTCATCTCGCTGACTTTCTCGACCAAGACTTCCCTGACAACACCACAGCAGTCCCCCCCTTCCATGTCCTCACATCCAATCCGCCCTACATTCTCCCTTCCCATGCACACACCCTCCCCCGCTCGGTCCGTGACTACGAGGACCACGGTGCTCTTTTTGCGGGTCCTACTGGTCTCGAATTTTACCATGCCATTTCTTGGCTTACCCGCAGGCCAGGCTTCCTCGCACCCGGTGCCGTCGTAGCGCTCGAGGTAGGCATCGGTCAAGCCCTTGCCGTGCGGCATCTATTTTCTCATTGTCGCTCTACCGACATCTGGCACGATCCCTGGGGTATCCCGCGCACCGTCGTCGCGCACTTCTGATCCCGATTGTCCTGAAACAGCGATGCCCCGATATACCCCCCTCCTCCTCTTCCTCCGACTGTGCATCAATAATATCGCCAGCGCGTCTCCATCATCCGTCATTGATACGACGTCATATCTCCATCACTGATCTCTGAATCCCAATCTTTCACGTTTCTTCTGTAATTATTTTATCTATGCATTCAAGGGTTGCCACCACGACTAACACCCCTGACGGTCAAACTACATACATAGCTGGCGGAGTAGATGTGGAGATGCTTTCAGTCTTCCATGATTTCAAATGGACTGCTTTCTCCGATCTCGTACTCATCGCATCAACTTAATCATCGGCGTAGCGCCCACGGTGCCACCGGTATCGGTTTAGCTAGAATCCGTTATGTTCATCTTCCACTTGCTTCAATAGAATACGCTGCAATCACATGCAAAGCCGGGATCATGCCCAGCCGCACGCCAAATACACACAAATCCGCCCTTTGTCAATTCCGACAAGTGAAAATATCCCAACAGACACGAATACTTACATCTAAATACATCATCAGTGATACTATTGTGATTTGCGCTGAGTCCCCTTCTTCACCACCGAAACCCATCATTCGCCTAACCAACCCAATCTCCCATCAGGATCAGAACCCAGTCGTTCATTATTTTCTATCCGAAGTTGTGTGCTGTTTTTGTATAATCAGATCACAGGTGGTCCTTGACTGTCATGTCCTCGCCGCGCTTGCACTTATGGAGCGCAAGCTTAGTACCTTCCTGGTCACAATGCACAGGTCTCAATGCCAGGGGGCTGGTCACCCCGGGTGGATGTCAGATCGGCTGGTTGGCTACACTTTGCGCCGTAACATCATTTGTAGCAGGGTTGGAAGAGGGTGGGAGCCGTCGGTTGATCCAGTGGGTTGTCAGATGTCGAGCAGCTGGCAGCTCCATCTGATCAGCAGGCTGGTGGGCGCGGCGCCGGGCCGGAGTATACCCACCGGACGAACAAATGGTTACGAACCTCATCCAATCCAGTTTTTAGCTCAAAACCTACAATCGCAATCATCCGCTCGGTCCGCGACTTCCAGTGTCTCAAATGCGATTTGCGATCCACCATATCACACTAGCCCCGCGCCTCTTCGGGGTTGGGATTGATACCCATTCTACCACGTATGTGCATTGCCTCCTGGCACAGTCGGATCGTCCATTCTCACCCTGTTTTCTTTGCAGCCCACCTCCCTACGTCATTCCAGTGGACAAATGGACCAACGGCGAAATTTTGCCCGCGCGAGGTTGTATACGGAAGTAGTGGTGAGTTATTATTAAACACGGAATACAAGCCACAGTGTGGAGCACACCTGTACCCATGAGAGTGGGATCGGACCGAGTGCGGTTCCTTACCCACGAATGGCGACTTTGTCGTTCCAGTCGCCGGTGGTGTGTGCGTTCACCACGGCCGATCGAAGTAGATCGTGATGAAGAATCAATGTAAGGGAGCATTGGTGTTTAGAAACTAATGGACTGACGGCCCCAGAATCTCCACACAAAGCACGTAATTTGAGGCATGAGCGGACGATCAGTAGGCTCGAAAATATTCCGGGCTTATTATCTCTACTGGTGCGACATGATATCCCTAGACGTTTTTTCGAGGCGCAGGATGCTACATTGTTGCGGAGGCCCGTGCTCCTCATTTTAAGTATGTGGTCCTGACAAGTCTGCTGTTTGCATCAAATTCCGCATACTCCGAGTTCATTACCATCATCACACAAGTGGTTATTCGGCGCCATACTACTATTGTCTCCCGGGTATTGATTTCAATAGATACTACTGCAGAATACTGCCTGCCTGGGGTAGCATCATCAACTTGGTCATCCATTTGGCTTCTGACGATCCAAGGACGTGCTTCTTAATCACAAGGAAGCACATATGCATTGCGGAAGCACCCAAGGTCAGTCGTGGCGCTAGTCGGTGAGTCCATTCAGGAAAGTTCACTTCTGCCCAAATCAGACTGACCAGCCAACCTACCCACCTTAATAAGTGCCGCGTGCTGAGATATGCGCGGGGTCCCGTTGTTCATCATCTATCCCTAGCAATCCGGATAGGAGTGGTAGGGAAAGCCATTTATGTATCTCTAGTCAGGGGCATTACATACACCAAAAGTCAGCCTTTTCATTGGTTGCGGGTACTTGCGGGATAATAGGGTATTCATCGATTATCATTAACATTGGGCTGTCTGCTATATTTTGGCACAAGACGTTTTTCCGGAACTAGAAATTGACTTTTATCGTGATGATGAACCAGCAACAAATCCCTCTGAGCGAGTTTGAAAACGCCTTTTCCAGGACAGCGGGTACGAGATGGCTAGCATTGCACGATGTGTACTGACGTGACACCCAAGAGCTGTCTAGTTGTGTGTTGGGTGGGCAGGTGGTTGATGTGTCGGATGATTTCTTTGCGGAAGCTTCCCACCTGCTTCTCGTTGAGGCAACATCGCGCCCCTTATAGAATTCGGCACAATAACGCTGATCGTATCCTATAGCCAGCTCCTAGTTTGAAGGGGCAGTTTGGACCCAAGGGTGCACTGTTTAGCGGCTGGGAGAGTCGGCGACACAACCCTGCTTACGATTGGTGAGCACAATGACGGTGGGCATATCCCTAGATCTCAACATGGCCCTCAGGTGTATCATCAAGCTTGGGACATTGGGGTCAATCATTGGTTTTGACATCGATACAGCGCACTTCAATGGTAGGAACTTGGCGCAGTTTAAAGGCGGAACATGACCACAAGACTATATATCAGGGAATGAAGCCCCCCAGGTTTCTGTTGATGCGCTGTTTTCGTCGGAGGAGGAGGACCCTAGGAATGACGACACAAGGGTGAGTGGTTTACAGCGGTTTGTGATCTCCGGATTAATTGTAGAATCTGTAGTGGACAGAGATCCTGCCTAAATCTAATCTTGGCCCAAGTTCTCGTCATTTGTTTAAAATCTCTCAAACTTCGAGTTTTAGCCATGTTAGACTAAATATGTACCCGGATGGGGGAATTGTACGCACTTCCCATGGATACTCATCACTCACGCAGCTTAGATAGCTCATTCAACTTGATTCAAGGCTCGTTTCCGTGTGTACGGATTCGTGGTTCCCGTTCATCCCCAGGATCCCGAGGAAACATTCGACCTAGCCCATGTGTTTGCTGGTGGGCGTGTCGAATTTACCTCTGACCAGCATTTCGGCGTCGGATCCAACCTTATACTTCCAGGACGAGGCAAGGACATGGGTGATGGATGGGAAACAAAGCGGAGTCGTCACAAAGACCACAAAGATTGGGTCATAATCAGATTGTAGGTGATGTTGCTACCCGCCTGATTTTTCCTAATTATTCGGCAGGGGGACGCCTGGCATCCTTGAACACGCGGAGATTGACACAGCTCACTTTAAGGGAAATTTCCCAGAAAGCTGCGAACTCCATGCACTATACAGTTTATCAGACATTGACTGGCAAGCGAGCCATGAAGACGATCAGGACTGGACACCTATCTTACCCAGAAACAGGCTCGGCCCTCACCGTCAGCACTATTTTCAACTGGAGAATGTAGGAGGAAATACTTTCACGCACGTGAGGGTCACAATCCATCCGGATGGTGGGATAAAGCGAATTCGCATCAATGGGCGTAGGGCCCCAATCAGTTCAGCCAGTTCCACGAGAATGAGTGAGGGGAGCCTGACCAAGACCACTCTGATTCCCATCCTGCCGCTGACAGCCGAAGCTTTCGCTCCGTTTGGTCGGGTTATACAAGCATACGAAGACCACACCGCTGCACCAAAGGGGACCCGGATCACACCAGCCAATGGAGGGACCGCAAGCAAATTTCACAAGCTTTCCCTTCTGACCTCTTCATACCCTGTCGAATTGAGGGCAACAAGTGGAATCTCGGTATACAGATGCAATCCAGTAGAAATTGGGTCTGACGGAACGCTGGGGCTTCAAGTCCTGGAGCGCCATCCGTTCACCAATCAAGCATTTATACCCATGGGCCGGGGGCAAGAGGGTCCAGAAGACCGCGCATACCTCGTCGTTGTCGCGAAGAATGGCCGTGATGATCGCCCCGATACGCAGACTTTGAGGGGATTCGTAGCCAACGCTTCCCAGGGTGTTGTGTATGAGAAAGGAATATGGCGTGAGTGCTCGTGAAGATTGGTTGTTGAGATGCTTTGACTGATATGGATCATGTATGGTAGATCAACCAATGACCGTCCTCGGAAAGGTTCACATTTTGGTTTGCCTTGTCGTCCGCAAGTTGATTGATCTACAGGTTACCGACTTCGCGTGCGTGGAGACCCAGATCGGGGATGGTGGAAAGGAAGATTGCGAAATATTGGAGTTTGGTCTTGCTGGGGGCTCATTTAGACTCAAGCTAACCATCTAATATCATTCTATGTAGCTGTGTGCGTTATCCTTGGAGGGATGCCATACGGAAGCTGGTGTGTTAAGTGCTACCTGCCAAAAAAAAAATTTTGAACGCAAAGGGGGACCATGGGACGTTTCTACGATTCAAAGGCGTCAGATTGGTTGCAACTCAAATTTTGAGCCACCCAAATTGAGCCTCCGCTGGCCGGAGCTGGAAATCGAACCACAGGGACGGTTGGGAAATATTATTGGGTCTCATCTTCATCCTCGTCGTCCACGGTTCTCATGTCGTCAAGAAAAAGACCCCATACAGACGAGGAGGAGCACTCATTAGCCAAAAAACGGGTATTCCCTGATTCCCATGGGAGCCCCAACCACAACGGTTTTCCTTTAGAACAGGCTGATCGTGAACCACGAAACGGTGACAATCTTGAGGTAAGATACTGCGCAGTAGTTTTTGCAATGCTGAACTCCCTACCGTAGCTTTTCAGAAAGGAGGCCATTTTTCGACGGATGAAACATTACTCGCGTGAAAACGAACGCTCCCAAGCACGGATAGCAGAACTTGAAAGGCGCAAAAATACATGTGAAGCCGGACTTGCCGCCATTTCTGCTTGCTGGACTCAGGTATCTTAGCTCTGTATATCTCCGCCTTTGACTGACGTTGGACTAGCTCGTTGAAACAATACGAGTCTTGGTTAAGCCGGAGGATTTGCCCACACCCAATGGCATCGGACGAGGTTTATTCATTGTCAAGACGGTTGGGTTTATTAACATATCTGTCTTCTTCTAGATCTCTTCGACATCACTGCGTATATCCAGCATAACTCCCATGATCGGCTGGTGACCGCGTTAGAAGACAATGTGGATGTTACTCATACACTAGTCACCAAGTTTGCGCGGTTCGGTGGGGATTCGCAGCTCGACCTCTTCCAAAATCACTCCTTTACCGACTGTCAGAGAGCACAGACGGAGGTGAGTTCCTCTTGTTCACGTGAATACCTCCTCCGACTGTGTTTCTAGTGCGTCGCGCTCCGATCCCAGATTAATATCATGAAGGCTCAACTTGAGGAAACGAAATCCGAGAGAGACAAATATTCTATCGCTCTAGTTGCTGCCGAAAGCCGCGCAGACCGATTACAGAGTCGAACCGTAATGGCAATGCAAGCTCGTCGCGGTGTAGATGATAAGGATACGAGAGGTGGTGGGGATGAGGAACCGCAGCCAACCTCGCCTGTTGTGAGTGGTTTGGTTAATTGGTGGGAGTTTCAGTCAGCCTGACCCAAGTTATTTTTCTAACTCACATATAGCACATTGCCTCACCCGTTTTGCCAAACAATGGGATGCAAGACACGTTTGAAGCCGAGGTTCTGCGTGATACCGTAAAGAGTCGAGATTGGAAGATAGAACAACTAGAAAAGGAGACTGCTGTACTTCGAGACCAGAAAACCCAGCTGGAATTGCAGGTAAGGCTGCTTTTCTAGTCTACGCCACCAAAAATTGACACCAGCTAGGCGAAAGCGCCATCAGCTGAAGAACTAGCAAAGAACCCTCATTATAAAGTCCTCCTTGATCATGCAGGCCATCTTGAGGGCGTGGGCAAGGAGAGCCGCGAGCGAATCGACCGCCTAACAGAGGAGCTGCATCAAACTCAATTATCGCGGAAGGAATGGGAGGACAATCATCTGGTGCGTCCTGCCTATGCGAATTATAGCTCTTGTTGACACTCCATCAAGTCCCTCAGCAATCAATGCATTCACGATCTCAAGTCTATGTTAGCAAAGCGCGACACCGATAATTCGAGACTAAGGGAGCAACGCGATCAACAACTCTCGGAACTGAACGAAAGAAAACAAAAGGATCATGTCAAGATGGCATCTCTACAGGAGTTCAAATTGCTGGCTGAGTCTCGATCCGCACGTCTACCTCTAGGGGCAACACCGTGATATTAATATTATATCCTCTCACCGCGCAGGAACGAATCGCTGTTCTAGAATCGGCACTCAGTAGATACGGGGCACAACTTGCCGCTCATGCGAGCGGTGAAGACATCATGCGATTTTTCGCTGAGGGAAATTCCGACATTGGTGAATATACCGAGCATTTGAGAGCACGAGTAATGTTAGTGAGGTTCGTGCCTATAAATTCACAGACTATTTATTACTTCGACCAGTGCTGCGGAGAACCGGAGTGCCGCATTACAACAGACCTTTCTCATCTTTCAGGATGATCACCCAAACGTCGTCGCCCATATGAAGGCGGAAGCAGAAGCCCTGGAAAGACTCACTGAAGCCACAACTCAGTTGCACAAATATCAGTCAATATATGGTAGTCCATTTATGCAAGAGCCTGATTGTGCAGCCCTTGTTACTCGATTGGAGGAAAAGGAGCATGAACTTTGTCGCCTTCGTTTGTTGGATAATCAACGCAGTCAGGTGAATCGCTTGATGGATAAAACATCTCACTATCATTTACCTTGTGCACAGTCCGAGACTTCGCTGTATGCAGAAATTGACAAATTGTCGACTGCGTGGGAGGGCCTTGACCGGCAACTTAATAGCAAGGTGTTCGATCTTGCCAATATGGAGGAACGTCTTCAAAAAGCTGGGCTTGACGTAGGTATTTTGTCTACAGCTATCTACTATTGCTAATTCATATTTTAGAAAGCGAAGTCAGAAAACAAATTTTACGCAGCAATGCGAGACAAGGAAGCTATTGAAGTGGAACGCAAAAACCTGGTCAGAAATAATGAAAAACAAGCTAAGGTTGTGGATCGTTTGCTCGAGTCAGACAAGAATGTGAAGAATCATGTGGTAAGTCAAGTCCTATCAAATAGTCATGGTTCATGAATTGTCCATAGTATATGATGGAGACCGAAATGACACATACTCGAAAACTCTTGGATGACTCCCAGGAAAATACGGAACAGCTGACTTCAACGAACAATAAATTGAAGGCCCAATTGGAAGCCGAGAAAGCGAGGACAGGGGAGGTGGGTGTTTCTTTCCACTTTTTCTACCTCCCTTATTGTTTGATAGCTGCGTGTTCTAATCGAGGAACGTGAACGAGCCCTCGAACTGCGCAAGGCCGACTTCCGAAAGGTCGAAGACGCATTCACCCGATCCAAGAAAGAGGCTGAACGACAAGCTGTCAAACTGAAAGAAATTGCAAGTATGACTAGCAAGGGGGGCCCCGGCAGCAGTGAAGATGACCTTATGGTGTGGCACATTTTCTCCCTATCATCACCTGCTCAAACTCTGTCGGGTTAGGCGGTGCTCAAATGTTCGACATGCAAACTGCACTTCAGGGATATGGTGATCACAAAATGCATGCACAGTAAGTACCCAGTGCGCGTGCGCAGTAGACATCATCTCACCGTCATTTAGCCTTCTGCAAACCATGCGTTGATTCGCGGATCTCGACAAGACAGCGCAAATGTCCAGCATGTAATGTTGCCTTTTCAGCATCAGAGGCACTACCTATATATTTCCAATAATCTTATCCCTGCTCCTGACGCACTCATTGCTACGCCCATATTTCAATTTGACTCCTATCACGTATTAACCTTATACTTTCGTCTCTAGTCTCAATTGCCTCCACCAATTTTCTAGAGTTTCTAGCGCAACTTTTGATATCTTCATTGGATTTTTGAGTGTTCCGAGTCACATTCCAAACTAAACATCGCATTAATTGAATTAACGTTTGACCCAAGTATACTGAGCGCAAGCAAATGGTTAAAGATAATTGTAGGGCATTCTTATCATCACTTACTCTCTTGCGGGCCTTAGCAAGGCCAGTTTTCTTCCTCTCAACCATCCGCGGGTCACGTCTGAGAAGTTTGGCTGATTGCAATGGTGGTTAGCAATGCCACTACCGGAGGGATCAAGCGCCGTACCTCGTCTGAGAACAGGCTCGAGTTCGGCTTCATGTGCAATGACACCTTTAGCAATGCCGTGCGCGATAGCACCCGATTGGCCAGTTGTTCCGCCCCCACGAACAATGGTAAAGATGTTGTATGCACCAAGGACACCAGCGATTTTCAGAGGCCGGATGATTCGTTCACGGTCCGCGGGCAATGGGAAATATTCGGCCAGGGGAAGGTTGTTGACAAGGACCGTGGTGGTGGTGACTGTGAACTGCAGATGCGGTTCCAAGGGTTCCAATCCCAAAATTTCATCCAGTGAACCTTCACGGCTGGGAGACGGTGCTGGGCGGTTGTTTACCGGGATCATCCACACTCTTGCAGAGCTTGTTTTGCGTTTTCCGGAGGTATATGAGCGGCCGTAGTTGTCAAGGTGGACCTTTTTACGCTTGCCTCGGGCCAAGAACGCATCCTTCTTGCCGCTTTCAAACATGGAGACGATTTGCCCAATGCCTTCTCCAAGGTCAACGCACCCGGCGGTGGTAGCAATTCTAAAGTAGTCATTGAGTTCGTTCAATAGCGTTGTGACGCGCCGGTAGCGCGCCGTCGTCATTCGACTTTGGAAGTCGGCTGTCATCTCCTCTTGACTTTTCCAGACGGGTCGTAGAGGAGGAAGACTAGCTCGGGCAAATTCGGGGAGGGGTAAGAGCTGAAGGGTTTTCAGAGCGCCACGAGCATGAGAGATGGCGTTCTCGAGTTGCATCACTTGGTCGTAATAGACCGGACGGCCTGTATAGAAGCTGGAGGATCCTGGCTGTACTTTTGCGACAGGCGCGTTACGATCTTCCCAATGGGAATCCTGCAAGTCCTCCTCGTCCCGGCGTCGTCTCCTCCGAGTTCCCCCTCGACCTCCACCGCGAGCTCTGCCACCCTCATCTCCCCGTGAAAATCCACTTATATCATTTAGCTGAGATGGCGGCACGAAGGGGCGAACTGTTGATAAGGCGCGAGAGACGCCCGTCGCTTGGCGAAACGGTTGGCGTAGAAAATTCATGTTCTTGGAATCTTTGCACAAACGGAAATTTCGCCCAGCCAAAATGAGTCAAGTCGCCACGTGATCCAACCACACGACCAGCCCATTTTGAATTTAGCTACACAAGCATTCATGATCCCAGCAGAACATAACTTTTCTGGCGCACTGGCAACATGGCGAGGTCAGAGTATCACACCGGTGCTGTCATTTGATATTGATATTTCTCCCAGATATCAATCTCTCAGAGTTACAAAAGACCTTGGATGCGCAGGGTATTGAACTTGTGGACAACCAGAAGGAAAGCGTTTTGGGCCGCAAGTCTCTAGCAGATAAAACCAAGGGTATGTGGAATATTTACTGGTACAGTATAGAGATAATGTTTTGTCCAGAGTTCAAAAAGATACCTGATGAAGGGAAGCTGAATGCATTCAAAAGCTTACTCAAGGGTATTTGTTATCTAAAGCAATATATTGGAAGCGTTTCGAACTCATTGCGTCACAGCATACCAAACGGAAATCGATAGTCTCACCAAACGGTCAAAGATTTCGGAGAATGCATTCTTCAATGTGTACAAGGCCATCGCCGAGGCTCCGGATCCCTACCCACTCCTTGACGCGGCAGTTGTATGCGAACAACGCACCCTCAACTATTTCGACCCTCATGTTCATTTGAATAGGACCAGACAGTGAAAGTTGCGGAGGTTCTCGAATTAGAGGCCGAAATGCAACGACTCCGCGACGAGAATGCTGAACTACGCAAGCGGGTCACCGAGCTCCCGGCAATAGAAACAGCCAAAAGGCGGTCGGAAGCGAAGGTAGAACAGCTCGAGAAGTCGGTAAGGGATTGTGCCTCGGAGTGGTTTCTCACAAATTGCATTTATTTTGATCTAGATGGATGAGATGATTCAAGAAAGGGTTTCTCAAAAGGAGAATGAGCTTCATGCCACTTATGACGAAAGGCTCAGGAATTATGAGGAGCGGTATGGAAACCCAACCCCACATTGCGTTGATATTGATAGTACTATCCAGTGAGCAAGACCTACAGCGGCAGGTTTCCCTAACCAAGGACCAACTTCGGGACCTTCGTATGTCCAACGACTCGAATCAGGCCAAACTCCTTGACCACAGCCAAAGACAAGGTACAACGCCTCATCAACCCCATTCAATAGTATTAATATGTGTAATAGACCAAGAAGTTGTGGCCAAACTCTCTGAACTCGACATGGTGGTTGCCGATCTGGATCGTGCTAATGGTCGCGTTGCCACTGTTGAACGAAGAAATGTATGACCAACTGTTGCATTAACAATTAGCACTCATTTCGTCTAGGAAATTCTTCGCGCAGAAATTGAGGCTATGCGTAGCGGGATTGAAGTGTCGGATACGTGAGCCAAATCATATTCTTTCCTTGCACTGACTTACCAGCTTGCTTACTGTCGGTCAAGTGTCAAATCCCTTCAAAATCAAGTTGTTGACCTCGAAGCCGAATGTGAACAACTTTCTCAGACAATAGAAGTTCAAAAATCCAAGACATTGGCCACCGAGGCTACAGGTGTCAAGCGACAAGAGGAATTTCAGAGGGAAATTCACCGCAAGGTGGTCTTTTTTGATAGCTAAAGTATTCAGGAAATTAATCGACGTTGAAGGCTGCAGAGATCGAACAGCTGAAGAATCGATTTCGACAATACAACGATTATGATGAAATCAAACGCGAGTTGGAGATTATGAAGGTAATCATACCTGTATCAGGCCTATCACCACCTTGACCGAGCATCGCTAGTATGTTGAATTTGCGGGCGTTGAAGATGACATGGACGAACCGAATGACCAGCTGAATGGCCACAATCTCGAACTTCGTCTCCCCGATCCAAACGCTGAGAAAGCTAACGCCCGGCATGGGAAATCCCTCGAGGCTCTGCTGGCCACAAAAAATAAGCGCATTCTAGAAGAGCTCACCAAGTTCCGGGTAACTCAACTCCTCAGCCTTACAGTCTTTTCTTGACCAGTTTCATTTTAGATTCTTCACGGAGAACTCGAGGCCTCACTACAGGCTGTACAGGAACAACTCGATATCACCAATTCTGAGCTGGAAAGGCAGAAATATTTGAACACAAAACTAGAGAATGATCTATTGTCAATGGATAGTCACAAGATGAATGGTAATGGAAATGCCATAGAAGGAGGCTCAAACGTTTTTGCAGGATTAGACTTCGGAACAAAATCTACTGTACATTATTGCTTTAATCCTCTAGTTCCTCCACTCACTGACCGTCCGTGATATCGTAGGAACATTCAACCCGCACAACTCCAATACCATTCGCCTCGTCAGCAGACACGTCTATCCTTCCAATCGTTACTGGTCAACGCGATCGATTCAGACAAAGGAATGCTGAACTAGAGGATGTGAGTCCCCCATTCTATCAAGACATCCGTTTCTAAATATCTCATACTTTAGGAGCTACGCAAACAGTTCCAGATAATCTCAGAGCTTCGCGCTGAAGTCAAAAATCTACAGTCAGATAATCTCAAACTCTACGAGAAAGTTCGATATATGCAAAGTTACCGAGAAGAGGCTGGATCTCGACCTCTCACATCACAGCTTGACCCGTTGCCCACCCCTTCGGCGCACCAAGAAGATATGGGTAAATATCGTGCCCGTTATGAGGCAGCTATGAATCCATTTGAAGCATTCCGCGGCCGTGTCAGTGTTTTGGTTGCGCATCAAACTCAATGTACTGATCTGGCTTCAGGAGGCGGCAAAGGCATACTCAAATCTCAATCCCATTGAGCGAGGGGTGCTGGTTTTGACTCGGTCGATTCTTGGCAACCGGCGTGCCCGCACATTCTTCATACTATATGCTGTTGCATTACACATACTGGTTATGTTTACAACCTACGAATGCACAAACACCTCGGGCACACAACTTCAAAAACAGCCTAGTCCGTATGGTTCGTAGTTGATCTGCGTTTTAGTAGCGATATACTATAGAGGAAAGTGCCTGCATTTCTATATACATTATTATGGAATAGGTTCCAATAAGCTGAGATACTCAAATACGCGGAAGTCTCCTGTTGCGCTGGAATGCAAGGGCTTGATCTACCGCGTCAAGTACGGGTTTCATAGCCTGGCGGCGAATGAATCAACGCTCTGTGGCCGACAGGCTTATGAGGCTCACTGTTTCTACGCGCGTTGAATCTACGCTATTCTGTTTGGCGGTTTGCACGAGCGCTTCAACCTTCTCGTGAGTTTTAGAAAGGTATCCAATCATCTTTGAGGCCTTCGCACTCCGCTGGACAGGAGTTGCAACCGAAACAGTAGGGAGCTCCCCAAGTGGTGGGTATACGGATGTCCAGAATTGGCGTAGAAATTCATTGGCTGCCGTCTGGCACGTTGTCATTTGTCGGAAGAGTCCATCAGGAATATCGTCTGCCACGCTATGAATACAATAGGCTCCACTCTGAGTGCAAAGACTGACTCTTTCTTGAACGAACATCCAGCCGTGCAGCAACATTTTGGGTCATTGAGAGCAGAGCGGCGTCACCCACTTTACGCTCAACCTTGAACTAAATAAGACAGTAAGATCAGCCCGAGTACTAATTTCCACACGCACCTGGGAGAGATTGGCGTCCCAATGCTGCAAACTGACTCGAGTGTCGCGAATAACCGTTTTGATATCCCAGACCTTTGGTGTGTAAGAACCTAGATCGTGTGGTGCAGGATGATACTTACTCGCTTAGTAGTCGAGTCTGCGGAGGCGGTGCCCGCCATTCGTCCTTCAAAATAACGCTGCCTATCTTGCATCTCAAGGGGGATGCCAGAGGACGCCTCAGGATCATGCAAATCATCAAGGTCGATCTGGGCGTATCCACTCTGTCGCGAAATAAATAAGCGGCCATAGGCTAGACGGCAGGGCGGGAAGAGATACATCTTCCGTATCCACTCTCTGCCTTTTCGCTGGTAGGTTCTCTCCCCTGGGAAGCGGTTAGTGGGTGTGTCACGGGTTATGATCAGACCCACAGAGCAGAGTTTAAAAGTCGCTCAGAGTGTTCATTGAATTTTCGTATGAGGGGTAGGGCCCCTTTCTGCCTACCTGCTTGCATCGTGATGTCCTTTTCATTCCCGGTCTGGATTTGGGGTTGTCAAGTTCAGGTTTGTTGTAAATACGCATATAATTACTTCTCCGTGATCCTCGAGGGTGGCTCCTAAGTCAACAAAAAGATCCACGCCTTCACTTCTCTGTCGGCGTGGTTCAAGGCCTTGACGACGATCAGGATATTTCATAGGGATAATCTGTATGTACCTACCATCGTCATCTTTCTCCAAGTACTTATCAAGAATAGGGTCATCCTTCACCACATGCTGGGCTGCAGACGAACGAATAGAAGCTCGGTGGGCATTGAACAGTTTGGACTGGAAATAGCGCTTCCAAAATTCTTCTTCAGATAGCTTTGCTGTACGGGTGAGTACATTGTGGCGAGGCTAAAATTACCATACTTTGTTGGGCACGTTGTCACTATAAGCCTTTGCCACGACAGGGTATTCATCAAATATATCGTGCACTAGCTGAGGAGTAATTCGAATTTTGATCTCGCCCCCTTCGACAGTTTCAGGCCGAGGGTCAACAAGTTGGCCCGACTTCCCCTTTCGCTGGCTTTCCGAATCTGCTTGCGCAAGAAGTAAATGCTGTGAGGATAAATAAGCCTCGATCACAATATTGAAATGTCAAATAGAGCATATACCTCTCGACCATCCCAAAACTCTGCCTCTGTGATTTGACCAGTCATAACAAGTTCCCGATGCAGTGACCCCAAATCAGGATTGCTTAAAAGAACTTTCTTTCGCAAGCGAAAATCACTCGCGGCATCATTACCTGGAATAACTGGTGTAGTCCGTCGTTCACTCGTGATGGAAGTTGCTCTGGAGGTGGAAGGCCGGGAGGGAGCTGTCGCATGTGGCGTCACAATACCTGGTGTGGGAGTGGATGGTGCAATGGTCGGTGCTAATGATTGCGGGGCAGCTACGGCAGGCCTGGGTGTAGCTTCATGTACACTCCTGTTCCGGCTGATGATATTCGTCAATTCCTTCTTGAACTTTTCGCGTTCGGTATAGGCCACTGGCTGAGGCGACGTGAAGGTGAAATAGTGCTCTACATCGTCTTTTAGTCCAAGCTTCAGGCGAACTTGAGGAGCGCTTTCTTTGCTGCAAAATAAAGCTTTTCGGAAATCCATGAATTCACGATATTTGTCGTGATATTGACAACGCACAAGCTGCTTCAGAATAGGGTACTCGGACCGAAGGCGCTTTCTTTCCGTCCTGTGTCCATTGAAGGTGGGTGTCTGTGAGCTCTAGGGCGCCAGATGTTTTCTTGTAAGATGCTTTTGCCGTACACACCGAGGTAGGCATAAAACCAGCTCAATTGTTGTGACTCGCGCCTCTATGTTTAGGTAAGCCACATTTTCTTTTTGGCGTCACGCGGCTATTTTAGGCCTGATTATCACTACTTACCAGTAACCACAATGGGGGTCGAGCGACAGCTCATCGTGTTCGACTTTGATTGGTAAATACAAAGCAAGGAGGAATAGAATATTAAACCGATTCACTCTTTTCAGGTCGATGGCCGACCAGGACACCGATAGATGGATATTTGAGGTTTTGGCTCCCGACCTTCGCCGGAACATAGAAACTCTTGAAAATGAAGGCCAATGGACAGACTTGATGTAAGAAACCATGGCTTTGCACCCTCCCACGATCGTCTTATCGCTCCCCATAGAATACAGTCCTTGCGGGCTGCACACGCCCAGGGGATTACGCGCGAGGCGATCGAAGATGCCCTGAGGATCATGCCGTTTGTGCGTTCTAACGATATCGTTGTCCAAGCACTAGAGAGAATATGGAACATAGCACCCCGCCATGGTTCGCGCGGTGACCGCCTTGAAGGCTAAGGGAAAAACGACATTTCTATGCTTGTCGAATGCCAACGCGATATTCATTTCCACTATCCTCGAGGTGCGGTCCGATCTCGCGAGCATATAGCCCCCATTATCTCACCGAGCCTCCCTGCCACGTAGGCAAAAGGTCTCAAGGATCTCTTCGAGGAGATCATTACCAACCCTGCGGAATGGGAGCCCTCTGGGCTGCTCACACTCCGCCGTAGGGTTGACCCAGACGGTCCTCAGCATGAATGTCAGAATGGCTGCAGCCCTAACATGTGCAAAGGTAAAACGACATTGATCATCCACGTACAAGTCCCTCGTTGATTCGTGTCAGGGACCGAGCTCTCTGCTTTCCTTGCAAGACACGGGCCTAGATATGATCGGATTGTGTACATAGGTGATGGTGGAAATGACTATTGTCCAGCATTGGGCTTGCAAAGGTGTGCTGCTTGCTCTTTGTGTGATCACGTACTAAAAAATTCCCTAGTGGGGACAGGCTTCTCTGTAGAAACTCCCGTGGTTTGCAAAAACGCATTGAGAAAGAGGGAGGCCTGCAATGTCAGGTTACATATTGGGAAGGAGCCTGGGAAGTGGAGGAGATTTTTAGTACATTGTAAATTATACCCACTTGTGTGGTTAAAGTACCAGCCAAATTCAAGAATCTCAATATCGGAGAGTAAGGAGCGAATGCTGGTTGTGGAGTCATGGTGAGTCTTGCTCACGATAGAATTCACATAAGCCGAGCAAAATAACAATTGCAGGTTGCAGACGTTAATTGATTAGAAAATTTTCATCGGGGTAAGAGGGAAAAGCAAAGTATTATCTCGGCCAAGCGTCCATTCCACTCCCCCGTCGACCGTCCTTTGCAGCTGCCATCGGCGGAGGATGTGAGCCATCAGCCCCCGTGAACGGGTTGCGCTGCTGTGCAGCTCCCGTCTGTCCAGTTGCAACAATCCCCGCGCCGTAAAAGGACGGCGGTACTGCCTGTGTTGGCGGGGCTACATGCCGGGCAGCTGATGCCGGCGCATTTGTGTATGATGGATATTGATCGGGCTGCATCGGAACATACATGGGACCTATGTCGGTCCGCCGATCGACAGCGCCAAAGTCGGACGAAGGTGCCTGCTGTTGAGGTTGGGAGTATGAGGCAGCGTACCGATTCCCAGTAGTTGTGGAATTGCTCGTATATGCCTGAGGCGGGCTCGATATGACGTTGGTAGCACCATACATAGCGCTTTGCCCCTCACCCCGTGCCGCTGTGCGAACATTGGACATAACAGCGTCCCGCCGGGTCATGTCCTCATCGACCATGATTTGGGGGTGATATGAATGCGAGAGCTTAGATGGTGGTGGTGGATAACGGTTGTTAGGCTGTGCCCAGCCGCTTAGCCCAGACGCTGCTGCCATTTCGGCCTGCTGCTGCAGATATTCGAGTTGGGGGTATGGCTGAGCGGTGCTTGCTTTGCCCGACTGTCTCCTCTCCCATTCCCGCATAGCATCATCCCGGTTAAGAACCGGCGTCAAGGCATTACGTCCCCCGATCACATCCTGGTTCATGTGCTGCAATCGGGCGAGCGCTGGTGGAACTGTATCCATCTGGTTGATGGTGTTAGCTCGGGCTCTCGAATTAGGATAGTATGAATTTGAGGGCACATTTGGATTCAGGTGCGCCGTTGCCGGATTCAATGCGACCCCAGACGCGTGGCCAGAGAATTGTGGTGCTGAATTGGTTGAGGCTAATTGGCTACTGGAGTTCTGGTGGCTTGACCCTCTATTGGCAGCAGGGGGTTGTCCAGCGTATTGCTGCTGGTACGCGGGATTAGCATTATCAGGGCCAGAGTATGACGATGGCTGTGACTGGGAATTTTGTGGTGTAATATACGGATTTCGGAAGGAAGTAGCCGCTTGCGAGGCTGCCTGAGCCTGGGCTGTATATGCTTGGTGTTGTGCAAGATGCTGGTTATATGACGCCGCATCTTGATACGCCCGAGTGCCTTTGGGTTGGGATGGAACCAACCCGCCGTACGGCCGTTTGGGATCCGTACCGCTACCCGATAAGACCTGACTTTGTGTTGCAGAAATGCCATCGGGCTGTATACAGAATATCTGAGCAAATGTTGAGTTATTAGATAGGGCCAAACCTACCACAAAGGGTTTGCTCCACTTCTCGCCAGTGATGAAGGGATGCAACCGCGCCTGCTGGGGAGTCCATCGAGTGACGGGGTTCAGGTTTAGAAGACCTTGACAGAAGTCAATGAATGACGCCCTGTTGTTCAATTCTATCATGCAGGCGCATCATGATCATCAGGCATCGATCCAGTGGGGAAATTTTTGAATAACCTTTTTCTACCTCATGGCCTTGTCTCGAGGACTTCGACGTCGGCATTGGAGCCGTGTTGATTATATCAGGGAGGGAGGTCGCCTTGAAATATTGCTTCCCAGGCTGCTCGTTTGTATTGTGTTCGCGCGAGTATTGCTCCAAACTCTTGAGCCGGTATTTTTTCTCATTCTGGTTGAGGTG
>QGOG01001781.1:0-67160 GCA_003313185.1 Collybia sp. MG36
CTTGACTGGGATTCACTTCGTACCTTTGTCGAAGCCCGACTTCCGGCAAATTCGCATGCATATCCTCGATCCCTCATGTCTATTACTCCGGGATGCATGTCCTCCGCATCGGAAGCTGCTGCTGTGCATGCGCTTTCCGTCTCACGACAGCTTCCACGCCATCCCACAGTCACTGGTCCTCAACGTCTTCATGCTATCGACGTCACCAGATGCGGCCAGATCAGCAAGGAAATGGTGCAATGGCTAAGGATGTATGTTGCAGTCGTCAAATGCGAGCCAGCCAAAGGCGTGTGGGGTGAACCTCTTATGCCTTGATAGAGCTTTTTGAGTCCAACTGTCTTATGAACACTCACAAATTCATCATTCAAATTCATCCACGGAATGCCTTTCATGGTATTCAACCATTTTTATTGAATCTGTAACGTTATAGTGTTACTCTAGCTATGTATTCGTAGAAGATTGAATGAAATGGATCGTAACTGGAACTCACGATGGTCAACTATTCATATAAGCAAGGAGCCCTCTTCGGCTCCGTTCCTCTGCTTTCTTTCGGCGCGCGAATGCTCGGCGACCTTTACCAATGGTGTTGACCCGATTTCGAAGTTCTTCTGCAGCCTTGATGTGAGCAGCCAACGCGGCAGCATTATGTGTCACCCGCTTCTGGGAGGCCCCGTATGGACCCACAGTTTTTGCCTTGAGGCCAATTCCGAGGCGATCGGATTTCAGCACAGTGGCGATGGGGGTGAGTAATGCTTTCCGACCATCCGAGATCGTTTCAGACGCGACAGATAGCCGCGGATTGGGATGGCCAATGGTGTCAAGGGTTTGTAGGGAGTGCTGTGTGGATTCGCATGAAGAGTCCGGTTCTGATTCGGAGTCTGATAGTGTGAGGTCGATCACCTCAACTACCCGTCGCTCACTCACATCTTCATCGATCCCCGTGGTATCTATTACCTCCTTTTTGACCTGTACGTTAGGTCGCAAGGATCGCGTTCCGTTCGGGAGAAACAGTTCGTCAGCTCGCGCAGTATTCGCAACCGCATCTGGAAGAATGTTTGGCCCGAGGGCCTCTCCCTCGCTCCAGCCACTTCGTTGCAGCATCTCAAAACCCTTGTTGGAAGGGCCCAACGCAAGCCAAACAGGAGGGGTGTACTTTTCTTCAAATGCAAGTGGCGGAGGATCTCGCGCAAGAATATCGGCAAGAGTTGGGGGCGTGGATGATGGAGGCGTTGGCTCGGATTGAATTGCGTTGAAAATAAACCAGTTGTTTTTGTTCTTTCTCTCGCCCCGCGGTCGCATCCCCGAATACCGTGGATCTCTTACCGGCAGACTTGAGGTTGAAGGGCTCGCCGTATCGTCATGGTCTTCCCGGGTAGTGAGAGACCGATACCAGCTGGCCAAGTCACTGCCACCAGAACCAGAAGCTTTAGAACTGGATCCTCGGCCTTCTCTTAATTCATGGTGATTCCTTGCAGGGACGAAATAGGGAGGGGGATGTCGTTGAGGGATGCGGTTCAGCGCCGCTTCTGCCTCCCATTCTTCAAGGGAGTGATTCCAATCTGCTGGTCTTGTTGAAGATTCGGCGGCTGGGGGTGGATCATAATGAGAGTAAATGGTGTGAGCTGTTGTTGCCATTATTCAATATCTAATTCTTGAGCGCTGGATATCAGGGAGAGACTTGAAAGTGGTCAAGTCCTTGGTGGCCGACCGGGGGGAGGGCGTTGTGTTCGTCAGGTTACAACTGATGACTGTGTCACGAGATGTATTTCGGCACCTCCATTGAAATTTGAATCTGAGTCTTTACAGCGAGTTCGCACATATCGTACAGTGGGGTGCGCTGTGATAGGGTATATAATGATGAGTGGAAGTATAGTATATATTTAGCAAAAAAAATGGTTTATACATGTAGCTGCTCCTTTCTCAACCACCCACCTGCCTCCCAGCTACATCCAGGGCGGTACACATCACGTTCCCTTTGAAGTGAATCATTGACCCCCTTGAGAATAACGTGCAATCGTTTGAAATCAATGGGCTTTAGGATCCATCCATCCATGCCATATTCCAGAAGTTCGTCCCTTTGTTTCTCCAGAAGGGATGCAGAAACTGCGAAGATGGGGATATGTCCGTGCAGTTTATGGGAACGCTGCTTTGATTCTGGCTCTTGCAGCAATGGTGTAGCTTTTTCGTGTTCGCGGATGCATTGGGCAGCCTCAAAGCCATTCAGAATTGGCATCCTAAATACAAAATGTCAAGTAAAACAGCTGAGGGTGAGGTTAGTATTGTCTTACTGGATATCCATTAGAACAACGTCAAAGGACCTATCCGAGACAACCATATCAAAGCCTTCTTGCCCATTGGTTGTCCCAACAACAGTATGCCCATCCATGCGCAGGCGCTTGGTTAGTATGGTTCGATTTATGTTATTATCCTTGCCAGGAGTAAGACTGGGGTTGGGGTGACTAAGGGGAAACGAACCTCAACAATCAAAATTTTCAAACTGGATGCATCTAAATCTTCGTCCGCGGATTTTTCAACGGCGATTGGTGGTTGCGGGGCACATGGTGCGGGGGGGCTGGGGCAGAGCTGAGTGCTTGATGCTGCATCGACCGCAAAATTCTCAACCTTCACTGGTCGCACCGGTATTGAAGATCCTCTGATGGGGAATGTCCCAGGTTTCGGATTCCCGAGAGCAACTTCATGTGGCGGGGCTTCGATTGGTTTGGGTCCTTCTCTTCGGGAAGATGATGATAATGAACGACCGGACAGGTGATCGGAGAGTGCTTCGACAAAATTATCAATTTCACTTCCACCTGACACACTCGCGGACCTGGATTGCATACGCAATGAAGCGACCGATGATGAGAACGGAGAGGGTAGTGATCTTTCCGAGCCATCCGCTGTCAAGGCAAGAGGAATAAGGAACGAAAATCGGCTGCCCTCGTTAACCTTGGAGTCCACACGAAGCTGACCTCCAAGTTGTTCGACTATTCGGGCCACTACAGCGAGGCCAAGACCTAGTAGATGGCATAAGGGACAGCTAATATCCTGAGAATATAAGTTCCTTACCCACGCCAGCTTCATTGTCTGCCTTTGGTTCAGCAGGTTCAACTTTCTCTAACTCCCGGAAAATATTTTCGAGTTTGGCTGGAGCAATGCCGCAACCGGTATCAGCGACGACAATCTCCACCACTGTCTGTTTTGGACCTCGAAGTCCATCTGGTTCGCTGTATGTTGTCGAGCATACACGTATGGAACCCCTGGTTGTGTATTTGACTGTCATATCTTCGTTCAGCCATCTGAACCGGCAGGGGAGGGAAACCAGACTTACGCGCATTAGCTGAGAGGTTTTGAACCACAGTTCTGACTTTCTTTGCGTCTCCCATCACCGTCCTTGGACTTCCCAGAAGGTCGAGCTGGAAAGTGATGTTTCGTCGCTCCGCCTCATTTCTGTACACTTGCGTCGCATCTTCAATGGCATAGTGTAAATTAAATGGCTCATTAAATGAGGTTTCATTTCCACTCTCAAGCCGAGTAAGGTCCTGAATAATGGTTACCCCAGTGAAGTGTGTAGGATGATGCTCAGCTCACCAAGAGATCATTGATTGTAAATAGTAGGCTCTATGTCACATGAATCAAGTCGGTTTGTGGCCCATTGAAGAAATTAGCACTACCTTGGATGCCGCATGAGAACGGCTGAGATTTTCGCGCGTCTCACTGTCCAGAGGCCCATTCATAGCCATTTCCAGGTAACTAGAGGGCCATAGTTACAGAGAGTGTGCGAATGCATGGATGTTGTGCTAACTTGATAATGTGATTCAATGGTGTTCGTACTGCCGGTGGCACCGCGTGAGGCTGATTTTCGGTACCTGGACTGGATACACAACCCACCTTCATGGCTTGCGTTTGAAAGCAGCAGGTTTGTGAGTTTCGTAGTTAGCAATGCGCTCTCTTTTTGCCTCCAGACCTCGATAAACTACAATTGGGCGTTACGACGGAAACTGCGAATTAGTAGACCCGAATACCTTCCCGTAGACCAAGGCCAGAACTCCCGCTGTTTCAAGTTGTTCATCCGTCCATGCGCGGCACCGCCCGACAACTGTCTCCAACCAGACCTTGAATGATTTACGAGGTTCTAAGACCGGTAGCGCTCCTTGCTGGTCCTTATGAGGCCTGCCGGCCCAACGGATATGGTGTAGCTGGCCCTTTCGCAGAAAAGCGATGAAATCATTTCCTCCACTAGATAACGGCACATATAACAGCCCCGCAATGACTTCCAGCCCTGGAGTGGTGTTGGTTATATTCGCAATTATATGCCACAAAAATGCGAGCCTACCCATGGAGAGTTCCAGGTCAAGGAAATCTTTGACAACTGCTTGTGATGCCTGGATAGTACTGACGGACCATAGTGAGCATCACTGGGGAATAACCACATCTAAAAGGAAGGACCTACGTGAATTGCTTGAGGCGTAAGTATTCGGCCAGAATCAGGATTTCTTGGCCATGTTGATTTGGGCCTAGAATCTTTGCACCCTCTCCAATGACCAAAATACCGAAGTCGGCGTCGAACAGGCCAAGGAGGTCATCAGCATTGCTGATAATGTACCCAGTCTGGACGGGTGAGTGACGGATTCCCGCTGTGGCACTTCAACTTACTGGATGTTGCTCAGATACCACGGTATTGATCTCGAATGCAGATCAATAAATGTGGGTATTATAAATCTATAGGCTTACGAGCTTTCTGGTATGTAGCCGTCGGGCATAACTCAGCCTCTCTATATTCCTTGAGATTGATTGGCTGAGGAGGCGCAACATTTGCCTGACTGGGAAAGACACTCGCATTCCTTGAGATCCATATGAATGGCAGGTGACAAGTCCCCACAATGAACCGAATGCCATGATTGACTGATCACAGTGTGTGACGAACAGTGTGGATGACCGGAAACGGCTGACTTACAACTGACATTGAAGCCCGCACTCCCATGTTGGCCAAGTCTATGTGGTCGGTGAGGTGCGAAGAGTCAAAAAATCTACTTCCACTTGCATTGAATATGTATTGGGCTCATTGCGCGAAGATAGCAATGTGTCATGTCCTTGAAATGCGTATGAGACTCCTAAACATCAGAACAGCATAAAAATATACCAGCGGCCGTTCCAGGTCCTCTTTGCTCTTGACAATAATGCGAGCAGTTGTATGCGAGCGATCGTACAGGAGCCGAACCTTATCTGCATTATGTGTAAATATGACATGCACTGACCAACCAAGTAGACTTACTGATGGCGTACAAAGCTCTTGCCTTCGAGGCGTTGAATTGGCTCAATATCATTGCCTCCTGGCTTCTAATGACCACGCACCTGTGCTGGAATATCCGAGGCGGGGAAGTGAAGTCCTTTGAATAGATCCTTCGTCCGGCTCCAATCCACCAGCTCCGCGACCACCTCCCCATTCCATAGTTCATCAAATTGGTAAATTAACACCCTGTGGAATTGGCTCAAATCTTTAGTGACGCCGACAACCACTTTCAAAAATGTCTCCAAATCTGGTGCAGCTCCGAGTTGTTCGTTTATTTGTGCCAAGACAGCAAAGGCATCCATCATTCCAACACCACCGGCGGACATCCCACCTCCCGCTCTGCGAGCACGACGACTCCGAGTGCTTTCTATAGGTGTGTGTTGGCGAGTTGACGGGCGATTCATGCGCCGAAGGCGCTCAAGGGAAGGGATGGGCTTGGCACGGCTTGTAGTGCTTTCAAATATTTCCTCCGCAGTTGGTACCCAGTTTTCTTCTACAAATGAACCTACAGGCGGTCCCGTGGGCCTTGTGGACCGTTCCAATGATTCCGCGGATGGACTAGGGCCACCACGCTCAGGAGAGAGGGGATCGCCACCACTACAACCATCCAAGCTTTGTGTCCCAACGCCAGAATTTGGGGTGCCACTGCCACTGCCCCTTGATACTTCATCAGGGCCAGCTCCTGCCGAGACTAGGGTGCGGTCAGATTCATCTGTTGACGAGCCATGGTTACTCGAACCAATCCCCGAGCTAGGTGATGTGACTCCCGACACTTGTGAGTCTTCGGCTACAAATGGAGGATACAGGGGATTGAGGGGGTCTCTCTCTAGCTCAAACTCCATGATTATGAGGCCCGAGTTCGCAGGCGCATTGGTCGCAGAAGCAGCGCGATGAACGGCACACCAGCAGGTCCACTGTCGACGCCCATTGCTGGTACTCGTCTCAATGTCAGCGGGGGATGCAGTTCCTGGCTCTCCATACCCAGAGAGAAGGAAGACGTGAGGCGAATTCTCTTCCTCGTCTCCATCTGCGGCTGTAAGATATTGTATATTATCCCAAAGGAGGCCAGCTTGAGGATTAGATAGTATGTCGGTAAAACATTCAAGGGAAAATAAATGACGCGGAGAAAGGCCGAGGATTTCGGTGGAATTCTAATTTTTGTGAGCCGGATCTACTATTTTTTCAAATGGCTGCTTACTTCCGAGACTTGACGAACAGAAAGTATATCGTCTTGTTCATCAATAGCAATTAAGACTCCAAAATTTTGGATAGCCCCCGGTGTTGCAATCGGCTACTAAAACATTAGAGTGGAAAAGACTTGCGTTCCACGTATTCCACGCACCTCATCCTCGCATCGTTGTAGCTTTCCTTTCCTCCCAACCACGAGGTGATTTCCATTGTCATCTTGCATATATTTGAATGTCACGTTTGCCATGGATTCATCGGATATTGCGGAGCCGCTATGAGATTGTGAACTCGAGCCAGACTGAGATCCAGGCGAATTAGATCTGGCGTCTGAGGTAGCGCTATCCTTGTTTATTCGTTCATCACAGCCCATGATAGAATGTAAAGCGCGCGTAGATTTCTGGCTACTGGGCCCGGATGAACGTGAGGCGGTGGAACTATTCCCTTGCTTGCTGCTTTGCGGAGACAGAGAAGGTGGAAGTGGGGGAAGGTGAACTAGACCATATTCCGAGGGGTTAAATGGAAGTGCAGAAGCTGTGTTCGTATCCGTAGGTAGCAGCGGGTTTCTTTTTACAGCAAGCGGATTATTGGTCGCCAATGGCACCGACGCGGGGTGATGACGGCCAGCATCCAGCACCTCGAGCGCTTGTGAAGTAAGCGGTGATACAAGCACAGGCTCTTTGATGGTACTAGTATGAAATGTTTCAATTGCAACAAGAGGTGACAGGGATTCGTCAAGAGTACCAGGCGGGTATGTTGAGAAAGACCGTGGATTGCCGGCGGCGGGGGAATGGCGGAAATTCGGGGAACATTTAAAATGTTTAGAACGGCGCTTCTTGGGTATCCTCTGGGTGGATGGAGACGCATTACTGTCGGGCACGCGTGGGACACTGTTGGAGTACCGTGATCGCCCCGAACCCTCTGATGATTCTGGTGCGCCAGCAGTTTCCATCACGGACTTGACCAAGTCTACTCCATCCGCCTTTCCTTGTATCGTCATAGCTTCCATGGCGTCCGTGACATCCTTCGTCCAAAACTGCAGCTCAGATCTGGTTGGCCTGAGGCTGAAGCCTGAATGGGATTCATGGTATTGGGTTTGAGTAAGGTCATTTTCATTTTCAGATGAATTAATGCAGCCCAAATCAGAAGAAGCTCGAGGGAAGTTGGCTTGATCCGCCGCTGGTTGTATCCGTTGGCTGAGAAGAGACCTGACAGGATAGACGTAGGATGGATTGCTTCGGGTGCTGGACAAGCAAAGCAGTAGGTTAGTATGTGGTGAGTTATCTAGCAATCAATGAAAGAATACTTGTCAGTCATCATGTATTGAGCATGCATGTGAGAGATATTGAGCAAGTCCACATTTGTTTATGTACCAGGCGAAAGGTGGAGTAAACCTGCTTTGAATGACGTCGTGTCACATGCATCGCATGCCTTTTCGGACCGGGTAGTATTCGTCAAGACGCTACGTAGCGCTCTCCCGGGCCCTAGGACTTGCAATTTGAATTGAACATGTAGAAGACGCGAGGGCAAGTATGGCATTCCCATACACAGGCAGGTGGAGTTCCTATCAATTTAAATCTGAGCACGGTCGATTTGCTCTAATCCTGGCTTCATGACGTAGTCATTTGCATCCAAGTCGGGAGCTCTAATTTCCAAATTCTCGAAAAGGTCCAAAGTTTTACAACAATTTGTAGAATCTGCCAATGTGATCCAACACACCCTCCTGAACACCAATATAGTCATGACCCCCAGCCAAAGTCTGGATCAGCTTTACTTTCCTTCCGTTGTGCTCGAATTCCGTCGTTGTTCCAAAATTATGCAGATATTGGCTGGTCACAATTGCATCGCGTTTACTAGCACGGGCACTTTGTTGATCCAGTATCACCGACCATTGGGCTCTTGTGATGGAGAAGGCATTTTCCGGAACCTCAACATCAGGAAGCACGGGTTCGAGGAACGCGTTAAAGAGCACCTGAGAGTGAGAGTAAGGAATATCCCAGTCATTCTCGGCGTGTGCTATCAACACAGAGTCCTTGATTTTCTATTATAGGAATGAAATGGTAAATGCCACTGGGGAATGGAGGATGAAAATACTCACCGGGACTGCACTCAGCGAATCAAACTTGTGGATCAATCCCCAGGTGACTAGATCTACTCATATTAATTGAGGATCAACCACACCAAGGGTACCGGTGCAGGCCTCACCCATGGCATAGGGTATCATGGCCAACGGTTTTATCAAGGGGACAAGACCCAGGATGTGGTAGGTGTTGAGAACCTCACGAATGCCCGTAAAGGGCTGGAATACAATCAAATCATCCTCTGTTGCCCAGTGGAAACATATTTACCGATAGTAAAACAATTCCTCGGGATTGTATACCCTCGTCAGCTAGTTGAGCTGCTAGTTGTGATATCACACCCGTACCCAGACTGTGCCCAATGATCAATATATCACTTTCTTTTGTTCCGTGCTGCACAAGCCAGTCCCACGCTGCTCGAGCGTCCTTGACGAGACCAGCCTCAGACGGTGAGCCGCTACTGTCCCCAAAGCCGCGGTAGTCAATGGCGAGCACATTGGCGGCGAGTCGGGTAGAGAAGCCTTGATAGTGTTGGATACGTGCGTGAAAGGCACGCGTTGCTGCATTGCCATGGAAAAATAGGATTGTTGGGTGGCTTTGGACGGCAGGACGTATATGGCTCTCTAGGGATTGCGGAATGGTGGGGAGTTTCTGGTAATATGGGTCGGAAAGAATAAACCAGGCGCCCAAGGTTTCGTTATCTGTGGTCTGGATTTTGAGGTTAAGCGTCCTATTAGCTGTTATCTCATGATTAGATATCAAGCCGCATTGGACGTTTGTAAACATAGCGCACGAGCGAGGCCATACTTTTCGGGGACATTGTAATTGGCAAAAAAAGGGAATTTGAGTGAATTTAAATATAATATTCTTCGAAGAGTTATTTCCGTTAGCAGCTCGAAAACTGGGTATGCTAGAGGAGACAGACTGAGATTGGAAGAATGGAATTGCCAACAAGCATACTGCTGCTAAATAGACGCCACCAGAAACGACCAGGAAGAATCGGGCGCGTTCAATGAAGGATGGTTTGGTGGTAGTTGGAATGTTCGCGGGTTCACCGCTGCTGTTTTCGGAGGTCATGGAATCTTCGGGAAGTTGTGAGGCGGGAATTGCTCCTGCGTCCAACATCGCGGGGTGGTAGGAGACAGTATCCCAATTGCGCAGCTGCGGCAGCCTGGTGAGTGTGCTGCCGTCAATGATCACGTAAACAATGAATTGGTATTATGATGGCGTGCTTACGTTCCGATCACTCAACTTGAAATTAGTTATGAAAAGATTTGTGGTGGTGGTGCACCACTACCGTGACTGGGCTACTACGCGTGCGGCGACTTGAGGGAGTCATTTTCCCACTGGCGGTCGTTCAACTTGAAGAATCAACGGAACCGGAGCCAACGAACCCGCCTTTGATGCTTTGAAAGCCCTCAAACTAACCGATAAAAACTCTCCATGATATCGCTGCCAGAACTAAACCACAGAGCTCAAGGAAGTGGCGTATCCACGGAACGGCATGAGGGCTCCACAAGTCCTGCAAGGAATCCATCTGTATCATCCTCCGCGGCTGCATCTGTTGCTCTTCCGATGAGGGGTGGTCAAAAGCGATTCAGATGGCTTCGAACTCTTGGGGCAGGAATCATTCTAGACATCCGTGCGCGGGCGCCATGGTATATCAGCGATTGGACTGACGCATGGAACTATCGGGTGGTTCCAGCAACTGCTCTAATATTCTTTGTGAAGTGAGTCTCCCGTTCAATTTGCATTTTAGTAGCTTAGATACAACACAGCGTCCTTCCAGGCATTGCATTCTCTCTTGATCTCATAGAAACAACTCAGCAATATGGCGTCTCTGAAGTCCTCGTCTCTTCGTTTATGGCTGCGTTCATATTTTCGGTCTTTGGCGCACAACCCCTCACTATTGCTGGTGTAACTGGTGCGTGAACCCACCACACCGCCAACCATGATATTTGAAGACGTCAATACCCAGGACCCATCACGGTCTTCAATAAAACTATTTTTGATATCATAGAACGGCAGTCAAACCCACCTGTTTATCTCCATTTCATTGGATGGGTCTACCTCTGGGCTGCTATATTCCACTGGGTAACTGCGGTCCTGAACTGTTTGTTCTTTCATGCGGCTTGTGTGATTGAATTAATAATTTTCACTCCAGGGTGCAATTTCCTCAGATACGTGACACTCTTTTCTTGCGATACCTTTGGGTTCTACGTTTCTTGGGTTTACCTTCAATATGGCATTCAAGTGCTCACACGCCAAATCCAATCTGATGACCCGCCCAATTTACCAGGCTCCTTGGTGTCGATCATTTTAGCCTTGCTGATGTTGGTCACTTCATTCCTCTTCCGCTCGCTCTCCCAGACACCGTACTTCCATCGGCATGTGAGGAGGTTTTTGGCCGATTACGGGATGCCTATCTCGTTAATTGCATCATCGGCAGTGGCATATTGGGGTCGGTTTAACACAGCCAATCCAACCACATTACCCGTGGGTGGTGCGTTTCAGGCTGCGAATGGGCGTGAATGGTTGGTCAAGTTTTGGGAATTGGACAGCAAATGGGTTGGCGTCGCAATGCCATTTGGCCTCGTTTTATGGATACTCTTCTTTTTTGACCACAATGTATCCGTAGGTCGCTTGGGATCCAATGCCCACCCCCCACTAACGAACTCAATTTTGGCAGTCCCTTATGGCTCAAGGGTCCGAATTTCCGCTCCGAAAACCGCCAGGATTTCATTATGACTTCTTTTTGCTTGGTATCACAACATTTATCGCGGGTCTCATTGGTGTCCCAGCACCCAATGGACTGATACCCCAAGCGCCAATTCATACAACCTCCCTTACCGTTATGGGGCATCGCTACAAGAAGGAGGAGGATCCAGATAAACGCTTCCCACAGGCGTCTCAGTCGCCAGACGCCGAGAAGATCCAACAAAACCATCCCATTGAGCGCCATGAAATACCGGTATCTGTCGTTGAACAACGTGTGTCGAATCTAGCGCAGGGCGCCTTATGCCTCGTACTGCTTACAGGCCCATTCCTCCATGTCTTAAATTTAATTCCGCGAGGTATTTAGTGTCAAAGCAATGTATAATCATTGACACAATATGTATACAGGTGTGTTGGCTGGACTCTTGTAGGTCAAATATCTAGGGCCATGCCCGTGTCATTCAATGGTCTTGTCATCACTCACCGTTACCCCTGTAGTTGGTTCATGGGTTCCGATGCTCTACAGGGCAACGGGATCACGCAGAAAATCCTGTATTTCTTGCGAGACAAGAGCCTCACCCCTGACAATGAACCGCTCAAAAGAATTCGGAAGTCGCGCATACTGCTCTTCCTGGCAGTGCAGCTCATCGGATTTGGCGTAACCTTTGCGATCACCCAGACGATTGGTGATTCACTCATCTTATTAGGTATTTTGTGCGCTCACTGGGTGATATGTAGCGGCCATTGGCTTCCCTCTCATCATTATGTTGCTTATCCCCCTCCGCATGCTCATCGTGCCCCGTCTTCCGTTTACCAGGGAAGAACTTGCCATATTGGATGGCCCCACGGCGTCTCCATTTGTGAGTTCTTACGGCTTGTATGACTGATTTCATGCACGTTTGTGGCTTCTTCCATCACCTACCGCCCCCCATGATTCCATTCGTCTAAGAATATCCATTTTACTAACCAAATATTCCCTCTAGACTATGGCGGCTGTCGGGGGCTCCCTATGACACCATGGGTTCAACTCCCAGACTCATTCATCGTCTTTCAATAGTTTCATTCATGTATACTCTAGATGGATCAATCCAAGGCTCTGCGATGTTCTGTTTCTTCTTTCTTCCTTTTCACAACCATCACAGTGCCAATGGCAGCTAGGCTGAACTACATCTCACCGAATTGATGGCCCCCCAAGTACCGCCCGTCAGGCGGTTCTTCATAAGCGTGCCGATGATTCGGGAGATATCGGCCCTGCCCATGAGCACGGCTATATATTTCAGCGAATTCTACACCCCCTTCCGTGTACGAATCTGTTCCACTTGGTAGTCCGCACTCTTGACATGTCCACATCCAACGGGAATCTTTTGGGTGTCGTGCTCCTAGTTCGTCATGGCGATCGCCAGGGTAAAAATACTTTTAACCATCGATCGGCAACATCCTGATTCAAATCGGGTTTGCAGGATTTTACCAAGATCCCAACACATACACACCATCCGCTACTGTGATCACTCCGCTTGGAAATGTAATGATCCCGAGTTCATGCTCAAAGACTTCCTGCAGCTAACTGAACGTGTTCAGCAAGAGGAATTTCTACTAGGGCAAAAGCTCCATTCTCTATATTTTGATGCGTCATCGCCTTCACAGATCCGGGGTATCAGCGGTGCATTGGCAAACCAGACCCAGCTTCGGGTCCGCGCGGACGCAGGAGGCGAGGGTGGTGTGATTGTAAACTCTGCTGCCTCTCTGCTGCAGGGGCTGTTCCCCGCTAATCCAGCATACAATACGACGCTCGCAAACGGCACAGTGATTACCGGTCCACTCGGCGGGTACCAAGTGAGTCTTTGATTCGATCGGTGATCGCTCATACATTGAATGATATATCAACCACCTTTAGTATATCCCAAGTGAGCGTTGAAGTGGTGCATGTGATCCTACCAACAAACTCATCCATCAAATCAGTCGAGTCTGTCGAGCCCGATGAGGACATTTCTCTGGAGGGCTGGACCAATTGCAACGTATGATTGGCCTGTATTACAGCAACTATGTATAACCCAGAATGATAGACTTTCAATGATGCAACTAATGCCTTCTACGCATCCCCAGCGTTCCAAGACAAGAAGGCTCAATCGGCCAGCTTTTTGCAGAGCCTTCCCCAATACCTCGATGGGCGGCCGGTGACATTGGAAAACATGGTCAGTCTGATTGGACCCGAGGGTGATCTATCACTTATCGCCTCCCGTTTTGGGGTCGTTTAGTGGAATGTACGCCAGCTCTTCGTTGCTGTGATCACCGCCTGACGGCTAGGCATAGGTGTTCGATTTTATGAATGTCCAATACATCCATAATATGGCCTTCCGAAATACACTTCCAAAGAGCTCCCTCGACATGGCTAGGGATCTGGCAAACTGGCACGAATATGGTGTATTTAGCTCCCCCCAACTCGCCGGTATTGGAAATAGTATGTTCAATCCCAGGCGCAGAAGATACCTACTGATGTTGTTGGTGATAGTCGCTGGCCGTACCATCATGCCATCCCTGCTGCAGGGATTTTCAGACATTGCTGACCCAACCAAGCCCGTGAAATTTGTCTACCAAGCGGTGGCGTACAAGCCATTCCTATCCATCTTCAACATGACTGGTGTGGCTGAGATGAACCCCCAGCTTGCCGGAATCGGTCAGTCTCTGTCCGCACTAGACAGCACATTGACTCGCCTACACAAATATCAGTCAACTATGCTGCCGCAGTCGCGCTAGAGGTTCGCGACTCATCCAGCGGGCCCATGTTACGATTCAACTTCAAAAACGGAACGAACGACCCGGACTTCAAAACTTACAATTTCCTCGGCGGGAATGGGGATGTCCCGCTCTCGACCTTCATAAACCGATTAGCGGTAAGTGCCCTACCGAAACCATCACTCCTCCCATCCGTGACGCAGAAATGTAGCCAAATGCTGTAAACACAACCGCTACTTGGTGCTCAGTCTGCCGGAACACGCAGGATCGTGGATGCGCTGCGCTGGCTCTGGCCCAAGCACAAGGGAAATCCTCAACCCACGACCGGATCAGCCCAGTTGGCGCAGGTTTCTTGGGCGCCGGCTTAACCGTCTTGGTCGTATTGGCTATGCTCGCTGTGCTCTGTTTCCTGGGGGTGTTGCGCATGGGCAAGCGCCGCGCTGGATCCCGTCAATCTAAAAACGAATCAGATGTCAATCCTCTTCTCATTCCGCTTCTCACGGCTGACCATATTATATATAGGTTGAATCCATGGAGAGGAAGGCGTAAAGACTCTGGTGTTCAGGTGGAATGAGAATGGTGGAATAGTATTGATGATGAATATGTACGGATACAATGTAACGAGTTTCTACGGATATTTTGATGTCGCCGTTCATCTCCACTCATGATCATCGCCATCATCATCATAGTGGACTGCATCCTCTTGATCCGAATCATCATGGAAGGCATCTGCGTGGGTTGTGAGATCCAGGTGGGGGTAAATGTCACTGGTGGCGGCTCACCAGAGCCATCGCCAGAATCGGAGGATGGTTCATCCTCCTCGGGGTAATCATTCTTATAATATTCCTCCGCTGCAGGGCAGGAGGTTAGAACGGCGCTTAGCGGCGAAAAAAAAACACAGACCATTCGAATCCTCGTCTGCTTCGTCCTCCTCTTCCTCACCGGAATCAGAGTCGTACGGATCTGTGATGGATGGCGGCAAGCCAGTCCTGACATCAACGGACACTTGGTGACGGAGAAGATTTGAGAGATGAAACGCCATACAATGTGCCCACCTTTGCAGCCTCGTTCCACTCGCTGAGAGTTGTGGGCCGGTGGTAGAACACATCCCAGACATAGTCGTCCGGTCCGGATTTCTCGCTTGAAGCAAGGCTGGCCGACGAAGAGGCTGTCGGGAGGTCGTGCACTGCGCTATGCATTGGTCAGAGACCAACGGTGAGGGCCGCCACGTACATCTCAAATAATCATTTAACATTGGTAGGAATTTTTCCATTTCCGAGTCAATGGGCACGGAGAGAGCAGGTTTCTCGCTCGCCAGGATAGCGTCGTACATTTTGAAATCGGGCTTTTTCGCTTGCAATTCCTTCGTAGACACCACTTTGGGCCTAGTCATAGTGTGAGTGGCGCACATGTGGTGACTGCTAGTAAGCTCACGGATGAGGAAGATCTTTCTGCTGCTCCTTCTCCGCCTCTAGAATAGTATATCTACGGTTAGTATCCTCCCGTTGCTGGCGCGCAGGGGGGGACACCGCCTTCTGATTCAGTGGCGATGTTAGTTCCGCAGACTCGGTTTCGCGAGCTAGTCGTGATACTTGTTCCTAATTATATCGTAATGTCAAGCAGCCTGCAAATTTACCCAAATGCGACAGACTTGTAGGTCCTTCTGGCGGCCTTCATCCTGCCACGCGTCGTGTTCTACTGTCTGTGCAAACTGGAAAACACCAATTCCACCCCTCGACTTCTTGCTGCGAGCCCGGGACTCGACGACTAGCAGACCCCCGTGCGTGTTAGGTATCATGCTGATGACAGCAATAGAGCCCGTTACCCAGCGCATCGAGCGGTTCTTCATTTCTTTTGCGTTTGATACGGAGGATGGTATACGATGGCGCGCTTGTTCCCGAATCAATCTCCATCCTAAGCAAGGATTCTCTGTTTCTAGAGGTGCGTCTGTCGTTAGAATGCGGGAGTAGCCAAATCGGTAGCTGTGTGTTGCGTAATAGAAGTTTGGCAATTGCCACCGAGGCAAACATATGACAACAAAATAGTCGGTGACTTTCAAGTTCTTGAGATCCCATTGAACATTCAACCTGACAACTTGAACAAGACTCAATATCTCAGATCAGAGGAAAGTGCAATCACTGACATCCTGGTACCCCAGGGATTTGACGTTTTCTGTCGCAGTTATTCAATTTACGGTGCCCAACATGGCGAATCCCTCAGTTCCCAAAGTTTCCCAACCCAACTCGACCGTGATGATGGCTGTGTAGAATCTCAAACATCAATCGCAAGGATTATGGTGTATATGTACGCCATTCACCCGGGGGTGCCCGTAAACCCAGAAAAGTCAAACGCGCCCATGCGACATGAACATCCAAGACACCACGGCTACAAAGTGTAGGCGCTCTCACCGTTAACCGCACGAGTTATTTTGTAGCGGCCACAACATCAACTCTACATAGATCACCGAATAGTCCTGATGCTGTACAAACCATTTGCCTGAATCATAAATCTTCTGCGACCAGCAACACGCCGTTAGGCGATCATTTTGTTTGAATCGCATAGCCCATGGGAACCGGTTACTGCAACGGTGCAACGTCTCCCGTCTGGGCCAAGACCTGTCGTCCGTTGGCAGGCCTTCACCTCGCTCCTTGCTTCACCGCCTGGCGCATCCCGATGGTTGAGCGGATGCAATCTTAGCAGCGGCGTCTTCGGTCAACTCGCAATCGCCCTTGTATAAGTAGTAGTCTCTGACGCTCGCCGTCACCATTTCGTTTCCATTTCGACATTCGACGATCCTCTCATCCCCTCCTCCTCCGCCTCGCCACAAATAACCCTGTGAGCGCGACCAGCATGGTGGTCTTGTACATATACATCGTGCTCGCATTCTGCTTCACCCTAATTTTGTCGGGGCGTAGGCGACTGCAGCAGGTCTTCCGGTTCTACCGGGTGCGGTTCTAAATCCCTCACAGGAGGCCAGGGCGGGTATGTTCACCCCGCTGGCGCGTCATGTCCCGGACTCACCTCCATTTACCTAGCATTGGTAGCCAGGTCATCGCGACGACGAATCAGCTGGATTCATGATGTCTGCTTTCACATTCTCCGCACCTCGCCGCTACATATTTTGTGAATCAGGATGGATAACACAATTCATGCACTGAGGTTTCAACACTCACCAATGACTTTCTCCGCTCTCCAGCCCTTCTGTTCCGTTTCCGACACTCGCGAACTGGCATTTGCGCTTGACACCCAACGATAACGACTATGATGACTTATGTATACCCTCCTGTATCTGATTCGAAACCGTGGATTTGGTGTATGTATGTATCCGTGGCTAATTTCAGCACTCAGTGTCTACTCGGATTTCCCTCCACATGGAGGAGCGCCCAACTCCCGCCTCGACCAAGATCCGAGTCGCACGTTGCAACTCGGATCCACAGCTAGTAGCAAATGCCCGATGGCTTCGCAACATCAACAACCTGGGTTTCTAACCAGCCTCTGCACCTATGATGCTAGCCATGCTCAGCGGCTTGTCTCGCCTCGCTGTCAACAGAGAAGAGGGCCGGACGACGTCTATAATGTAGCGGCCCTGAACACTTGAAAACGTGGTAAGCCAGTCGCCGCGCATGCGATTCATGTCGTAGCCCATTGTCACGAGCAGTGCTGTGCCAAAAAGTGCTGTCATTCCATTCGTGGTATAATTGCGGGGGGATCGGGTATCCAAAATTCAATGTGGTATGTACTGATACTAGGCCTCAGGCCTCAGCGTTGAGCGCTGCGGCTGAGCTACACACGCGCAGTAAATCGTAAATTGCAAATCAAATAGTTGTGCCCGTGACGATCAGCTGCTTAGCATCATGACAGTCCGATTTCCCAACAACACAGCAGTATCGCTACACTACCACACTCATGCAGCAGCCTGCCGATTTTCCGTTCCTCTCCGTACCACCACTTGCCTCACGCCTCGTCCCCAACAGCACCCGGTGTGCCGGGTGTACCTGCGGTACGCCATGCAGCAAGTACGAGCGCGGCAATATCTTCGACGCCACGGCCCTCCTTGACGCTCGTGAACACGGTTGGCCCGTCGCCGCGCATGAGCTTCGCATCGCGGTCCATCACCGCCAGAGAAGCGTTGACATAGGGCGCCAGGTCCGTCTATGCACCGGACGTGATGCCGATCAGTGCTCCCACATTAAGGAACGGGGCGGGGGTGTACATACCTTGTTGATGACCAGGAGATCGGACTGCGAGATGCCGGGCCCGCCTTTGCGCGGGATCTTATCGCCACCCTGCGGAGGTAAGTGTCAGCTGAGCTCATCTACCCATAAGCAACCCTGAAAGGGGAGCAGTAGGGAAGAAAGATAGCACGCACAGAGACATCGATAACATAGATGATATAATCCGCAAGCTCGCGCGAGTAATTCGCGGCGAGGTTATCCCCGCCGCTCTCGACAAAGAGCATCTGGCACGCGAATTTGGCCTGCAACGCCTCGAGCGCGCCCATGTTCGCCGAGATGTCCTCGCGGATGGCCGCGTGAGGGCATCCGCCGGTCTCGATCGCGAGGATGCGTGGCGCGGGCAGTGCACGGTGCTTGATGAGGAATTCCTGGTCCTCACGCGTGAATATATCATTTGTCACCGTCGCTGTGCGCGTGGGTTAATGATCAGATATGTGCGGTTCTATATAGGGGCATACCAATGTTGTACTCCTTGCGGAAGCGCCGGCATAGCTCGAGCGTCAGTGCCGTCTTTCCGGAGCCCACCGGCCTAGATAGAACCATTAGCTAGGTCACACATGGGCGTTAGATTCATGTCTACCCGCCGATGCCGATGGTGAACCCGCGTTCCTCAAAGTTACGCGCAGAATAGTCTGGGAGGTCGCGTTCGGCATATTTTCCTGCACCCGTCACTTTTCAACTAGCACGCGCACCAGGGAACGGAACGTACCAGCATGATCAAGATGCTCGTGCGTATGCCCGTGCTCGTCGTCGTGGTTGTGTGAATGGGCATGTGGCCCAGTGTCCTTGGAGGAAGAGTCCCCGGAGGTGGTGGACTTGTTGATAAATTGTACGCTCATCGGTGATGGGTGTTTAGTACTTGGTGCTAGAGTATCAGTGTAGTGCAATCAACTCATGATCATGCACTGGCTTGTCGGAGTAAGTTGGACACTGTTACTTATTGGCCGATAAGTAAACGCGCACCGGCCCGGAGGCGGAGGTATAGGGTTAGGGGTGGATACTATTTTGCATGAAGCGGTCATCCCAACAGTTAGTCTCGTACGACTCGGATTCCTCGCATGAGGAGGACGGGGGAGGGAAGGAAGACACACTCTGCCCTTCACCACCCACGAAAAAAAGGTGCCCCACTACGTTTTACATTGCTCATCCGACCTTGAGAAAAAAAAAAAACAGAAAGCTACCCCCGCTTGCCTCCTCGCTGGTTGTGCCCAAACCTATTGACGATCCCGCGCAGCACCAAGGTCGCACGCGCTCCCAACCACATGTTGAGGGCCAGTATGCCGCACACGTCTATATATCCCTTGCACTCCCGCGTCGCGCGCCCCTGCACACCCTCATCCGAAGGATCGTAAGTGAAGCACAACAGGCTGTGCCTGCGTTACACGGCTCTTGGTCGCCCCCCACATCAACGACCGGGGTAGGGAGTGAAAAAACAGCAGGGGTGGGGGAACAGGCGTCACTGGAGCTCCACATCTCATTGTCGCGACCGATGTTCTTGTGGGCACACCAACGGGAAGAGCTCAAGCGGACGGTGAAGACGCTCGCGGGTGCCCATTCCCCGTGCGCCTCTGTTCATTTTCTTTCCACAAGAAATGACTGACTATTGGTTACGTAGGTTCGCAGTGTCCTTTTCCACACTTGCGGAGCTCACGAATGACGAGCGCACACGCACATTCCTTACCATCGAAGTCGGAGCGGGACACCGCGAGGTAAGTTCTGCGCAAACGCGTCAAAGAGGATAATATCACTCAAGAACGGACCGGTACAGCTCAAGTTGCTTGCAGATGCGCTGACGCCCACCCTTCAATCCCTGCGGCAAAAGCCATTCTACCCAGATGCGCGATTCCACGCGTCCATCGCCTGGGCGCTGCTTTCCTCCACACAACCCAAAAATGCCTCCACCCATGCCCCCACCTCCGCCACTAGCAGCCTAGAGTTTTCTACAGTGCCTCGGCTCCCAGAAAATCTGGTTGAAACATTAAACGCGCAACACGCAGCAGCATTGGCGGGGAGTGCGATGGGGGGATTCCCCGTGGAGGCCGTGTCAGTGAAGATCGGGCGGGAGGTGTATACGTGGAATCTCATTGGGTGAGTGGCCGGCTCCGAACGGGTGCAGGTGGGAACGGATATGACCGGTGTCTACAGCTGAAACGCGGGGTTGACATACTCCTGGTTTTGTTGGTACGGATACAATCCTGTGTTTGAGTGGGCTGTTTACTACGTGGGTATTTCAATTAAAAATGGAGATCTGACTTTAAAGATGGTTATGAAACGCATCGAATTGCAGTGATCAAAGGAACGAATAAATTGAACGAGTGAGAGTAGTGGCCTGATGGAACACTTGCAGATCATCATCGTATGCACCATGGATCTTTGCCATCACATCAGTTCTTCTTCCCTTTATTACAATTATTCCAATACCAGCTCTTCGCACCCACCTGTAAACCCGCCTAGGTCCCATATTACTCATTGGAGTTCCCACCCGCTCACTTTGGCGCACCCACCCACACTTCCTGGCCGAACCGCGGCCCCGAGGAGATCCATCATCCCGCCCACCACGAAGCGGTGTGACATGACAAGATGGCGTCCATCACGCCATTTAATTTACATCTTGGCAACAAAACCACACTGGCGCACTCTGCGATTCCGTTGGCCAGTGTACCAATGTTTTCTCTTCTTGGTTGGCCACTTGCTTCGTGGCATTCACCTAACATACCGGGTATTAACCCGGCGCGGATGCACCACACTTCAGCACCAGCCCGAGCAGATCACGCGTGACTATCATTCTTCAGCGACAAATCCAATGAGTCTAGCAGGACGGCCGCCGCACAAAGCGATCCACTCCCACGGGCGTGCGAGCGCGAGCTATCTAGGGTACCAGTCCCGGTTCGAATCGCTTATGAAACAGGGGAGTCTGTTATTCGATTCCACTGCGCGCCACAAATCCGCAAGCGCTTGAGTGCACATGGATGCATGGGTTGGGCCGAGTTGGTATGGTGTCCTTGATAGGACCCAATGGTCATGGCGTCCCTTATTGGCGAGGCTCGATTTGTAGAAAGTACGTACAAAGGACCGCCAAAGTTTGCAGCCCACCTCGCATTGGGCAAAGTTGAGGCGAGCATGAGTTGGTGGACACGTGACAGTGCCCATACAGCCCCCCGCCTGCTCATTGCTCAAAGTCTACCATCTCCAACCGCGCAAAAACCGCTAATTGCAGCTGGGAATACATCCCTCCTCTCCCTCCAAACAAGGTATCTGATACTAGTGTGCGCTGAGCACATCACTGCCCTTGAGCAACACCAAAGATGTCGGCACTTGAAAATCATGTTCCCTGATTCGTGGAGGATGTTGATGAAGGGTTCGTCAGTGTCTCAAAGGGGGAAAATCTTTTTCCAGCTGAAATGCACCCTCACAATCTCGACTTGCGTTTTTGCCGCCGTCATATTTACTCAAACGGACCCGCAAAAATGACTGACGTCATGCGAATGATGCGCAGTGCACGTGCACGGAAAGCGCTATGACGACATGTTATGACGTAAGACGAGCTTGAGCTCGCTATCACCCCAAAGCGGAAGCGCAGCTCAGACAACCTCCCACATCTCTCCCTTCAACCACCACCATGTCGACATATCCAGTAAATGTGAGAGAGTTCAACCAATGGTACATTTTTCATATATTCTAACCTCATTTGCTAGGTGACGGGCATTGCCCCCACGACCACCGAAACCCAGTTGAACGATTTCTTTACGTTGGTGTATTCCGACATTCAATCCTGGACTCGTGCTGATCGTTATCGTGATCAATCAGTTTCTGCGGAAAGTATGTCCCACAGTCCAGATACCCTATCTTCGAGCTGATTCGACCCGCTGTAATTCAGGATCGAATCCATCGAATCCAAGGGAACTTCAGCCACCATCCATTTTCAGAAACCCTCGGCCGCCAAGACTGCTCTCATGGTCGGATAACGTTCAAATTACCGCGTTGGATGACTGACTCCACTTGTTCAATATAGTTGAATGGAGGCACATTGGATAACGCTACGTTATCTGTAACTTCGGACGTCGATCATCAAGATGAGGAGCACGACGTCCCAAAGGATGGCCATCCGATAGAGCAATCCGATAAGCCTCGGGCAGGCAGTGAGTTCACACACACAATATCATCTTCCATCAGTATTCAATAGAGGTATTCAGTTGCTGCGGAATATTTGGCAAAGGGTTACCAGCTTTCTGATAAAGTCCTCCATCGGGCAATTGAGATTGACGGTAATAGAGCACAGTTGTTGATCGGAACCCCCTTGACTATGACTACCACGAATAGGAGAACGGGGCATCTCAAAACGCTTCCTTGATTACTTCAATTCTCTCAACACCTCGCTTGGAGCACGCGCACTAGGTCCGGATCAGACGATTACCGGTCGTGTGCAATCTACCATGAATGCTGCGGCCCAGCAAGCCAAATCTGTCGATGAGCAAAAGGGGATCACTAAGACTGCTCTTGACGTATGTTGCACGTCCCCAGTCATCTTTGGGGGGCACACCAACTTTTGAGTTTCTAGTATTATTCAAAGGCCTTGACATCTCCTTTGGGGCAAAAGGTGCACGCTTTTTACACGTCCACTTCGAAGCAAGTGCTCGATATACATGAGGAGGCCCGGCGTCTGGCCAGCGAGCAACATGGCCAGCACTCAGCAAGCACAGAGACCCCCGCCGTCTCAAGTGTGACCGAGCCAATCACTCAAGCCGCCCCTGCTGGGGTTTGAACTTTGCAGAAGTGGTACTTGACATGTAGCAAGAGAATCCCCTACTGTTGTGTCGTTGGAATGCCCTCGGAAGACCGTAGTATGCTTATCATTGAGGAATAGGAATATTGCAATGAAGAACTATTGATTGTAGCGCCGTTGGTGACTTGTCTCCAGTAGCTCCACACATTTGCTCCAAGATTCACTACCCTGACCACGCGTGTTGCTGTAATGTGGTGGGTGGGTAAGTAAAAGCACGAAACATGGGACCCTGTCCCGCGTGCATACCCGAGCAGGATTTTTCTACTCACCATAGTCCGTTGCGGGTACCCTGTGGTGAGCAGAAGCGACCTCTGGCGTTGGATGGCTGAGTGCTGGGGTAGGCAGAACCTGTAGTGCTTTCGGCAAGCCGGAATGTATTCGGAAAGCAGGCATCTGCGCACGAATCGTGCGACCTACTGGGGTGCGGCGTATGCACCGTGCCGATACCACACTACGCAGGACGGTGGGACGCAGAGACTCTGGGAATCTGGCGCGGCTGCCATGTGAAAACCGGGATATGTATGGGGCACGATACACACTTACACAAGACACGAAAACACCGCACTCTCCGCAATCCACAATGCACCTCGACTCCCAAAACGCGTACCACGCTCATCCCGCCAGTAGCACACCAAGCGCCTCTCTCCATCTTTTCTCACGCGTCCTGTACGCGGCGCACCTGGAGGGCAACATTCCGGCCGCTCCCCGTTGCTTGGTCGAACAAGTTCAAGTGGCGCGCATCCCACGCAGGCCCGAGACCCTCGCGCAGCGCCTGCACACGGTCGAGCAGGATGAGACTCTCCACGACCGGCCCAAGCAGGCACCGAAGCGTGTGCAGCACGGCGATGCGCGCTGCGAGCAGGCGCAGGGCGGGGGCGTCTGTGCTCGGAGGCGACTCATGGGTGTCGGAGGGCGTGAGGGGGACGCCGATGCGCGGGAGAGCGGTGGCGAGAAAAGTGGGCCAGGAGGCGTACGCGGAGTCGGGGAGGCGGCCGAGACGCTGGAGTACGGGGAGGGCGCCGATGCCGATGCGCGGCGCGGCGCCGTTGGTGTGAAGAATGTCGTCAGCAGTAGTGTCGGTGGTGGTAATGGCGTCGTCTTTGTCGAGGCGAGTGACTGCACCGCCGGTGGAAGCAGGGAACACACCCAGGCTGCGCGATGCGAGGTGGTGTGCGAGGAGGGCACGCCACACAATCTTTTTGTGCGACAAGAGGAGGGGGTGTGTTGGGGGGGCGGGGAGGGGCGGCCACACAGCGGGGGTCTGTGCGGCGAGATTGTATGCGGACGGAGGGAGGGCGAGGACGCCAGGTGGGGCAGGAGGCAAGGGGTTCGTGAGGGAGCGGAGGGTGGGTGGGGATCCTGGAGAAGGGAGAGCACGGAGGTGATGGGAGAGTGGGAAATCATGCGGGGGTGCGAGACGGTTATAGCAGCAGCCGACGACAAGGAAGCCAGCGGGGTGCCAAGATCGTGGGGAGGCGGCGGCGATAAGAAAGGCGCGGAGAATGTCTGGGGTGAGTGTGCCGCAGGAATGGAGTGCTACAAGGAATACGGGAGCGGGGTCAGGGCCGAGCCAGTCGTCAAGGGTGTGTAGGAGAGTGTCGGGGGTGACGTGGACGACGCGATACGTGATTTCTGCGTGAGGCGTATCAGCGAGGATGCGCTGTTCCCAGCGGAGCGCGCCGGCGGACTGGGCTGGGTCGGCGTCGAGGGCGAGGATGCGGGCAGTGGGGGGCAGCTGACGGGCGATGGCACGTGTAAGGTAGCCCTGACCAGCACCGATATCGACGATGCGAACGGCAGAGTGGTCCTTGGGGAGGAGACGGAGCGCATGGGCGGCCATGAGGGCGACCTCGTGCTGTTTTTTAGGGGACATCCCTCGGGAAAGAGCGGGAGGTAGCGGCGATGCGGGATCGGGATTGAGATCAGGGGCCGGAGTACGTGGGAGTTGTAGTGCATTGATCTCGGTGATGAGGGCGGCAATGGACGGCGGGAGATCTGGAGCGTTGCTTGGAATAGATTGCCATTGGTCCGGGGACGTAGCCCAAGTCCACCACTCGTGCCAGATTGGAGGGGGTTGAAAGTCTGGATGGACGATATCGTTGGGATGGATGGCGAGAAGTGATTGAACGAGAGGGTTTGCAGCCAGGAGGTGGTGGAGTTGGTCCATAACAGAGGGTCGGCGATGTTCGGGACTCAAACTTATGTAATATTGCTCTCTACGCGATCGTGAGTTCCTTTCTTCAAAATTGCGCGACGCGCCTTGATGTCCGCACAGGTCATCCTTGGCTTCCGAGTTGTGTGGCCATGAATTGTGTGAGGAATATATAGCATGGCGGGTTCATGTGGTTTGGGACAGGCTGTAGAAGACAAGCGAGGGAAAACTCGGGACGGGTGTGTGAAATGACCCCCGCAGTGGCTCCAGCCGTGGCCCCGATGTCGCCCCGAGTACTTCAGGCTGTTGTGGTTTGCACACCGGGTGTCCGTGAGCATCACTCGAGCTGACCCGCAGGATACTTCTCGCTCGTGTTGATGGTGAACATTCCAATTCGGTGATCTCGGGATGGCATGTCTCCCATCAAGTCGGCGATCTCGGTCTTGGTTACTCTACTTTAGTCCAACCGTTCATTCACTCCTCCCATTTCATTATGGCCTTCCCCTTCCTCATCCTTCCTGTCCTCGCTGCCTTCATTCATCTCTCCCGCCCCTTTCTCTCACTCTTGATCCGGCAGCGCTCCTCCCCACTCCGCCGCCTTCCCGGCCCGCCTCCGTCCTCTTTCTTCCTCGGCAACCTCCCCGAGATGCACGACCAGGAAAACACAAACCTTCTTCATACCTGGGAACAAAAGTATGGGCCCGCATTTGTGTACCGCGGCTTCGTCGGCGGATGCCGGCTCATGCTCACCGACCCCATCGCCGTCGCTCATATCCTCACTCATGCTTACGACTACCCAAAACCCGACTTTGTTCGAGACAGTCTCGCTACAATGGCTGCAGGGCATGATGGGCTGCTTACCGTTGAAGGCGATGTACATCGAAAGCAGGTGAGTTGCTATTGTTTTCATTTACCCACACTCTCACCGGCCCGGCAGCGCAAAATCCTCTCACCCGCCTTTTCAGTGCCACACATCAACTCGCTTACACCCATATTCTACGAAAAAGCGTACCAGGTATGTGCCACCCTTATTCTGTCCTATCTACCTCACGTTCCACAGCTGCATGATATCTGGCTCAACACCGCTACACACACACCCGCCCCAGCACGGATAGATGCCCTCGCACACTTGGCACGGGCTACGCTCGACGTGATCGGCCTCGCAGGTTTCGGGTACACGTTTGGCTGCCTCGACGCCCTCGCATGTGCACCCCCCGCATCCCTCCTAGTTCCATCTGCCCCATCACCCGACATTAACACCAACACACCTCTCAGACCATGGGATTGGCGTCGACTATTCGGCGGCCCACGCAGCACTGCACACTCGGATGCAAAAGGAGAGGATGAACACGCGAATGAACTCGCCAATGCGTTTGCAGTCATCTTTTCGACCGCACGGCAGTTCCGCGTGTTCACAATTCTACAAGTGTGGTTTCCCGTTCTCAGGCGCTTCGTAAGTGTTTGTTCTTTCTTTCGTCCACTGTACTGTGCACAATGACTCCGCTTGCCGAGAACCGGCTCGCCCGACAAGCCCGTGCCTGATCTTTCCCCGCCCGTACCCCCGATCCCAACGTGCTCGCGTACATATGCATGTCGCCTAGCCACCCTGCATCTACATCCCCGGCTATATCTTGCGTGCAGATCTGGGGTGCGATGTTTATTGCACTTGATGCATGGTGGCGTTCGGGCACTCGCCTAGTTCTCGTTTCGTTTTCGGTTGCGCTTCTGTGCCCGCTTACATTGAGAGGCTGACAATGATACACCGAAAATAGCGCCGGAACTCAAAGACGATGCTGCAAGCGCAAGCGACGATGCGGCGGATCGGGCTCGGGCTCATTGCGGAGCGCTCGCGCGGGAAAGCACCCAAGGGAGAGGCAGAGGGTATCTTGGGCGTGCGCACAGGGGCACGCGATCTTCTTAGCGTACTCAGTGCGTCCAGATACCTACCACTAACAACCACGAGTAATGACAAATGGATATAGTTGCGTCAAACAGTGCAGAGGCGCCGCGGGGACAAATGGGCCAGGAGGAGGTGCTGTGCCAGATATCAACGTTCATGGCAGCAGGGCATGAGACGACGGCGAGCGCGGTCACATGGTGCCTGTATGCGCTCGTGCGGGACACGCGAGTGCAGAACCGCTTGCGCGCCGCGTTGCACGCGCTGGCTAGGGGCGGGGACGAGGACGTGGACGAGGGCACAGACGAGGAAGCGCGTAGTGCACTAACTGAGCGGATCGTGCGGTGCGAGTACCTCGACTGGGTCGTGCGCGAGAGCCTGCGGGTGCACGCGCCTGTCACGAACACGATGCGCGTGTGCATGCGCGATGTCGACGAGATCCCTATCTCCGCGCGCGAAGGTGAGGGCGAGGGCGGGTATGTGGACAGCGAGGGCGTACGGCGCTGGAGCATCCGCGTAGCAAAAGGCGATATCATCTCTATCCCGATCCAGGCGATCAACAAGAGCGTGCGTCTGTGGGGGCCTGATGCTGCTACTTTCCGGTGGGTGTCCCCCCTCCCTCTTGTATCCTGCTGTGATTGTGGCTAAGGTTGGAGACAGACCTGAACGATGGGAGGACCCACCCGCGAGCGCTCGCGCGATTCCGGGGCTGTTGGCGAATACCCTCACGTTTTTGAATGGGACCAGGGCATGCATTGGGTACAAGTTTGCGCTGATCGAGTGAGTGGTCTCTCCTTCACATTCCGCTTCGGTTTTCTCTCCAGGTTTCGGCTCTTCACACCTGTCCAACGCACCAGGGCAATTGCGCGCCCAACCTCTCTCATCGACCTGTTCCCACGACCTAGCTTGCTTGCATTTCCCACCAAGCCCTGGTTGCACAAAGGTTTCCAGCTAAACCCTGCCTGTAATCTCATGTGCTTGCGAGAGCCTACAAATATGCCATGCAGTCAGGCAGGCGGGATGTTGTTGGTTCGCCGCGAATTGGGAATATGTCGGGAGGCTGTGCAGCGCACCTTCTCTTTTGGGCCTTGTGGGGGCGAATTTCAAACGATGCGACATCCGATCTTGATATCGGGTATCGATGGTTAATTGGATATTCTTTTTCTCTGTCACCGGTGATCTGCCTGCGGATACATTGGAGATGACGATGATGGATCGGGTATATTGAAATTGGTTTATTTTCGTTCGCCGCTTGTGGCGGGCGGGGGTTGCTGGGTTTGGATTTCGGGGCGGCGTAACGTCGGTGATCTTTGGACGGGTGTTCGCCCTGGCCGCCTGCGGGGGTTCACGTTCGCGTTTCCGTGCTTTGTTTCAACACCGGGGCCCGGGGGATAAAGCGAGGCGTTTATGCTTTCCGCTCTTCTATGTCACTGGGCGTTTTACGTCCCCCCATTCGCAATCTATACTTACTTGTTTTCATGTCGCATCTCTCGTCTCGAACTGGCTGACTGACTTTCAACCTTTTTCTGTCACAGGATCAAAATTTTCCTGTATGTTCTATTGAAGGATATCGAGTTCTCGATAGATCCGAGCACACTCATCGAGAAAAAAGTCAAGTGAGTCTTCGCTTCCTATATCGAGCCCTTCCTGGGCCGCTGTGCCCCCACCATGCGGCTGCTCAGTGGGCTGTGCTGGCTGTCGTATGGTCCCGAAACTCCGAGTCCGTGACGCGCTATTTTGGGTGTTAACTCTCTCGGTCACGCACGAGCCGCGGGCGCCTGGCCAAGGCTCGAACTATTTTCCTACTGCGAAGTTGTTCCGCAGTCCCCGTGCACCCCCTAGCTTCACCTTCTTTTTATGTTGATGATGATGATGATGATGATATGGTCACGCTGCGGATGACTGAGCTGCTTGTAGTGGGCGTGTGGGAAGGCCGCCTACCCCCAGTGCTCGGAGAATTCCATCCCCATCTTTCCAGCTCTCTTCCAGGGCTGGTTTCCATCTTTGCATCTTCCATTCACCATTCGCTCGGCCTCTTGTTTTGATCACATCAAACGAATACAGGTCCCGCGCCCTCTCCTTGCACCCCTGTACTTCTTTCTCCGTCCTCCTCGCAAACACGTTTGTTTCCAGCTGCTGACCCATAGACCCTCTCTTTTTCCTCAGCGTCGTCACACGCCCGTTTGTAACATCAGAACCGCACCTTGGGAATCAAATGCCTCTGTATATCCGGCGCGCCGCATCGCCGGACTGCGCGGGCGTAGAGGGACTGTGAACGCCCTAGGCTTCCATTCCACAATGCAGCACTTACCTGACTATGGATGCTCCCGCTTGCAGCCCACAGACGGTCACGATCACCACCACCACCATCAAGATTCAGGATTCCAGCATTGTATTATGTGTAATAATGATATACCACGGGCCGCGGTGCAGGCCCCCTCCTTCTTACGATACGATACGATATGATACCGTCGATACGATACGTAGCCACCTCAGCTCGCCCGATCCACGGGGTTGTTGGTAATCCATCGAATACATTCACGCATCACTAGCATCATCATCACCTTGAACAACAAAACCTACCCGCCAACCTGGATGTTCAGATGTCCAAGGGCGTCAATCCCGGGTGTGCAGCGGGTTCTATCTGTTTAATTGGCTATTTCCGTCTGTTATGTTTTGGACGAATCGCTGGCACACGATGGCTGGGCCTGAGACGGTGGATGGAAGCAGGGGCAGCGGGAGAGGAGTTCAGATGGGTTCCCTGCAGATACGAATCGATGCGTATCATCATCATGTTGTTACCCGGGCCCACGGCGCAGGCTGGATTGGAAGTTTCAGTGTATTTGGCTATTTACAATTCGACCTTGGGACTTGCTCGTGTTGTTGCGTCCAACTCCCGCGGTAGTTGAATGGATGAATGGACGAATGTGGCTGGTGATGCATGATGCCATGACCCCACGAGCCGAACTCGCCACTGGGGGGGTACTAGTTGATGATGGCAATGCAATGCTATTAATGTTAGTATGCAACCACCATCAGCATCAGGCTGATTATCATCGTACCAGTGGTAATAGTATATCGAACATGCAATGGAATTAACGCAGCGCCAGCCTGAGCTCCACCGATGCGCCGCTATGAATAGCACGACGCACAATGTGTTGCTATGGAGGCCTGCATCAGGACACAAAACACTAGCGCTCCTCCCCTAGCTCCGTATCTAGGTATTCTGTACCTCGAGGATGGTCAGGCTCCACTTACTCGTGGTGGTAACCCATGGCGGGTAGCCACTGCGCGCCCAGGCTGCTGATACTAATCGCTGGGAAGAACTGAATGTGCGGCACAGTCACAGTGTGACTCACGCCCACCCGTGACCGACCCGCGACACGCAACGCAAAATGTATTTTTATCACAGCCACACGTAAAAACGGCCAAATCCGAGTCAAACCGTTGCGAGTCAGCTGCGCGCATGCGGCGGGAGTCAGTCTGAGGTACGCGTCCCCGCCACCGCCGCCGAGTCGTCGGGTGTAGTCCGGTTTGAGCTGTGTACTAGTAGCGCCTATTCATAGTCCATGTGGTAAGTATCCAGCCGCCATCGCCGACACCGTGGTCCCGGTCGTTCCATTTTTACCTTTGCAACATTCCACCTATCTCGCGTCCATTTTCCATTTTCCATTTTACCTCCACGAAGCCCGACCTGAAAAATAACACGTTGCACATGCCCACCCCAGCAACAAATTACATCCCATATGCCACTGGCAATGCGTGCATTGGTCATCACCGGTATCGGCATCGGGACGTAGCATCCAGACGCGGTAGTTGGATCACCGCGTTCAGATTCGAGGGGGTGGGTTATGCTTCCGGAACGAACCTCGCGCAAAAATTATATTATATTAATCTAGCCATTCCCAGCTCAGGCTGGCGCGCCTGGCCTGTCCATATTAGGTTCGTGAGCGCATGGTAGCACTGGGCGGGTTGCGTTTCCTTCTGGGCTGGCGCTCCGGTCGAGTCACGGTCTAGGCACGGCTCGGGTTAGGCTGTGCGTGAGTTTGTGGAGGCGGTGGCGCCTCTCCCCTTCCTCGGCCCGGCGCCAGCGTATGCAATTCCGCTGCCACCGTCAGTGGTAAACCCCAATTCGACTGCTAATGTCCATACCCGCCGCGCCGCAAGGCGTTCGATCGTCCATTTACGCTTTCCCACGGCCAAAGATGTGTGCTCCTTCATGCCTGGGAGCCCAGCCATCTGACTCCTGTTTCTTTTTAACCTTATGCATGTGCAGCGGAACGCTCAAATAGAGTAGCAATTAATCGGGTTTACCCTCTTCTGCGTTCTTCGAGGAAGCTTGGTGCGCCGGGCGTTCACCTTGCGAGCGCGCGTGATCGTTTTGTATGTAATGGAAGGATGGGTGCTCCGGAGACAGAACTGAGACGATGGAGATAGGACAAGGGAAATATCTCGTTTTATTTTTGGCCGGTGGCGCTACTAGTTGCAGGACAAAACAGAGAGTACATATTATAAATTTTAATATAGCAAATGCAGGACTAGGATACGATGTGATAGCGCCATGACAAGAACAGAAGGAGAAACACAGAGGCGAAGATGGGCAGATGATAGTAGCATGCAGAACAACAGACAACTGGATGTGAGCGAGCGATAGTGATGGTCTGGGTCCAATAGCGATCATAGGCGATAACAATCTAACCGGAGGATGACAAGTGCGCGCCCAAGGAGAGTGTGATGATGGGGGTAGTCATGTCGCATTCCACACACGTCCGGCCCACGAGAAACCTCACTCCCAGACGCCGGCGATAAACCCGGAACTGCGGTAAAAAATGGGGTGGGGTTAAGGGCAGGTGGGGCGTGTATATGGTAGATAATATGTGTGGGATATTAGTGTGCTACCACTTGTCCAAAACCTCATGTCCGTTAGATGAGCGGGGTATATCAAAGATATGGAGATTGTTCAGGGCTGCTGCCACCACCGGACGAAAGAGGAAACATGAGGGAGGAACGGGGAATTACTGCGGTGTCGCGTACCCTGAGCCTGGCGCTGAGCCAGAGTGCGAGTGACCGTCGTTAAAGTAATGCTGCTCAGACGGCGCCTGGGACTGACCCGAAAGCCTCGGACTCGGATTAAATGGAGGGTACATATTTTGTTGGGTCTGCTGTCCGGGGTGGTGGGAACCGTGTGAATTGAACGGGTTACCCGACAATGATGGCGGCGCAGAGAGTGGGACGTCCGAGGACATGAAGTGAGACGAAGGGGGGATGGCTCCCGCGGAATGGGGGCCCTGTCCAGGCACGTATAGCCCCATCTGCCGTCCGTGGGTAAAATCAAGACCACCGGGGCCGAGATGGCGAGCGGAGGGCATACCCAACATATGTCGGGTAGTAGGGTAATCCGCGGAACTATGGTGGTGATGAGGAGTGTTGGGCATGGACTGCAGGGTCATCGGATGATAAAGCTGCAAGCTGTCAGCCGTGGGCATAGAGGATCTACGACCAGTGGGATCGAGAAGCCCGGAGAGCCCCCGGCCGGGTGGCGGGAAGGGGGCTGTAGTGGTGGGGCCTGAGGCAGCCCGATGAGCGGGGGCAAGGATGCGACGACGAGCCTAAAAATATCGCCATCAGCAAAAAGAAAAAAAAAAAACAGACGGTGGAGACGGTTGGTACGCACATTAATCATCCAATTAGAAACTTGACTCATGCTCAGGCCTGTTGCGTGGCAGAGCTGTTTTTTCTCCTCTTCGCTGGGGTACGGGTGGTCAGAATGACGGTGAAGCCAAGACTTGAGATAGTCGGTGGTCTCCTTGGGCAATTTACCCCTCTTACGTTGCGGGCGGTCAACAAGTGTTGAGCTCGGCATCGACTGGGGAGAGCGTGAGGGAGAGTTGACGGCAACGGAAGCAGATGGTGGTGCAGAGGGCATTGGAGGGGACGGATATGAGTTACCAGGTGGGAGGACAAGATCGTGATTAGGGAAAGACCACTCGCTCTTTATTCCAGCAGATAGAGATCTGCGATCGTGCTGACCCGAAATACGAGCCGAACCAAACATCTGTGCCTGTGACAGTGGGGCGCTAAAGGAACCATGTCGTAGGCCATCCTCATATTTTACAGCCGGGTTTGAGAGCTGCCCGGGGGTGGAACTGGGACGAGGTATGCCTGCAGGGGCCCAGTTGTCATGTTCAGAGTATGGTGAGAGACCAGCTGACCGGTGGTAATCTGATGACATGGGGGAAGTGAAGGTGGAGGATGAAAAAGTGGAACTGGAGGGGGTTGTGCCGTTGGAAAGACCCGAGGTAGGGTATCCACCATCGAGACCAAAGTTTATATCCGTGTACAGGCGTGGACGGCCAGAATTTTTGTCATTGGCAGATTCCTCGTTCGTCGGAGGGAACGTATAAGTAGCAAGTGATGATTGATTGTAGGATTGGCGAAGTGCAGTCGGGGGATACGGGGAGTGACGAATACGGGACTCTGACGAGAGGGTAGGGAGAGATGCGCGGCGCCCATCTCGGAATGTGTCCTCGAACGTGGTAAATATAGACGGAAGTTGTACTTTTGATTGGTCGAGCCCAGACTCGCTGTGGGCTTTGTCCTCGGGTCCAGAGGCCGGCTGGCTGGAGGTGGAATCCAATTCCCAATTGTTGTTGGACTGGTCAAGAGAGTGTCTTGATTTTTTGGGCTGGGGGGAATCCGATGGGGTGTGGGCACGTTTCTCACCACGAGACAAAGAACTAGAGTCTGTGTCTGCGGTAGAGGTGGCTGAGCTGGACATGCGACGGGATTCGTAATCTAGGTCAGCGTCAACGGCACTGTGGATATAACGCTGTCAGTATAGGATTGAAAGAAGAGAGACGGGAGGGGACATACAGAATAGCGGGCGATGGAGATAAGTCGTGAAGGAACGGAATGTCCGCGTTCTTTGTCTCGGTGGAGCTGTATAAGGGTTGAAGATGTGAGTGGAAATGTCGAACACGATCGATTAAAGTTGGCACGGAGGGAAGCTTTAAGGGCGATGGGACAGGGCCAGATGACAGCGGCTTATGCAATCGAGGCTGGAGAAGGGGAAAGGGAAGGACTTACAGAGCAAATTGAAGTTGTGCGACGTTATATGAATTGAGCTCAGAGGCGTCGGGGATGGGCTGGTCGATTGTCATTGCTGAGGACGAGGGGATGTGGGGGGACGGAGGAGGAGGAGATGATGTGGTATTTAAGGCGAGTACAGGCTTCTGTCTGTGTGAGAAACGCGCCTTGGACTGGTTTGCGTCGGGAGCGAATAACACCTAGGAACAATCCATTTTCGTCTTTTTTTTTTTTCTTTTCCTTTTTCTTATTCCGTAATTCTCCAAAATAAAAACACCCACTCTCAAACAGAACCAAACTGGATTCCGATCCCCTCAATTAATCAGAATCTGCCTCCCAAGATCGTGCTTCGTGATCCTAGTCTCGCCATTCTCCTGGGTTTTTATCATATCTGTGTGCAAAAATATCCTCAATTTGTTCAACTGCCATGTGCCCGCCAATGCCCTGTCAATCCTTCACTCATTTTAGCGCGTTGTGTCTGTATCTCAGTTGCAATATGTTAAGAGTAGGAGCAGGAGCAACGACAGAAAACGGCACCGGAACGCGACAGAACGACGACGATGGCTGTGCCCGTTTATGGTCATATTGATCGCGTGTATTCAGTTTTCTTTCTCAGGCACTCATGTGCGCGGAGTTTTTTCTGAACTCGCCGACCCGGACCGCGAATTGAACTAAGCCCGGCTCGGTTTCAGTGCCAATCCAAAGTGATGGGGATGGGCTGTGTCCATCTGATCCTTTTTGTTGCTTTGTCATGATCGATTTACGGCATCGTCCTCCCAAACTCTTTAGACTCCATTATCCAGGGTAGACAACAGATCTTCAACAGGCACGCAAATCGTGATGTAACATCTTTAGCCCAGACGCGCTCGATCACTGCCGTCCACCGTCCGCCACCCCCCCTCCGCCCTTCCCTCTCGCCTTCTTTCCCTTACTCACTATACCCACAAGTAACTGATCGGCCTTCACTCTCTCTTTCTCCGAAACTTCCACTCCATCAAGCATCCGGATTCGTCCACATGCACGCATCACCAGCCCTCGGTACGCAAGTCGACCGATGTATGCATCATCCGGTAAATCCCGCCGGAATTTAGAGTCCAGCTCTTGCCACCCATGTGCCGATTTCTCACCCTTCTTCCCCTCTCCAGCCCCCTCCGAGGGCTGTAGCGCCCCAGGCACATCCTTCACCAGAAGCGGTAGATACCACCCGAGTGTGCATGGATTCATTCTGTGTGGGACCAGTGGTATAAACGAGTCAGCATATGCAGAACAATGGTACTCCCGCCCGCCACAAAGTTGACCACGCGACGGCAAACAACACAGATGACGATCAATTGTTTGCCAAGGCGCTTCCATGAAATAAAACAAGGACGAGGACGACCCGTGTACACGCACCTAAAGTCAAGCATCTCCACATCCGGCATGCGTTGTAATAAACGGATCAGAGGCTTAGTACCCTTTAGTCGTGAACCTATGATCGTCAGCTTTCTCAACCGCGTGAGGCCTTCCAGCGGTCGGGCATCTTCCAGGAAGTTGTAGTTGAGATTCAGCACTCGCAGATTCGGTAGAAGCCTGGACATGTCCTCGGGCAGCGCGGTAAGCCGACATGCTGCAAGCTCCAAGTATACTAGGTTGTAGCATGGCTCTTCAAGGAACCCATTTTTCAGGGGATTGCCTGTAAGGAAACGGGAGCCCCTCAGCACTCTACCCCCGCGATCAAATGCGAGATTCGAGAATGTTGATATACCCACCAGAAAGATACAGCCGTTTTACATCGCGAACATCGCGGGTCAAAAGGTTACTAACACGCCCTGGATCAGCTATCGAATCCGGGGCCATCATGGAACAAAAAAAAAACCTACATGCCTCGCCCACTTTGATTCCGCAGGCTCAGGTGCTCTAGCTTTGTTAAACGGTTTACCTTTACGAGAGAGGAAAGTGCATTATTATCCGCATAAAGCGTGCGAAGATTCGGCATTGGCGCTACGTGGAGTTGATGCAGTCGATTGCCACTGATACGCAGGATACGCAACTTGGGCATGGGTCCATCCAGCCCCAAGTTTCCCAGCACGTTGTGGTCTAAAATGAAACAAAAAAAAGTGTGAACAACCAAGGAGAGTACAATTCATCACCGCCGGTCAATTAATCGCGATGGGATGGCCAGTTTAGACACACACATACCTATATTCAAGGCAATCAGCGATAACAATGATGCGAGGCCGTAAATGCTATCTAAGCGGTTGTGGCTGAGATTCAGCATTTCCAGCCGGGTCCTAAGGGAAGCCGGCAGGATCACCTGAGTCAGTCCCCATCTTTTGCATGGGATGGTGTGGGAGCGAAAAACAAACCCATACACACCATTGATATTGTGTTAGATCCACGGACTGAATACAGTTCCCTTGCAAGCTAAGCTTCACGAGGCCATCCATGTGCTCCAAACCATCGATACTTGTGATTTTGTTCCCGTCAGCTCTCAGCTCCCGGAGGTGCCGCAGGCACGCGAGTTCTGGGGATTAGGCGATGGGTCAGTGTGGCTAGTCTCGGTTAACACAAGAAGAGACCCACGTCGCAATGATTCTACATCGTTCTGACTGATATCGAGATTTTCGAGATTACGCAGATGGCTATATGAGGTGAACCCTGTGAGGCTATAGGAGGGAAAGGGCCGACCATCCCAAGGGAAAATGCAAAGCATGTTGGAACCAGCCGAAATTAAATTAAAAAACGAGTTACCTACCAATTTGATGCGACAGATAATGTCCTCACTGTCCCGGGTATTCCACTTAACCAGGCCAGCTGATTTGAATTCCTGGAGGTCCCTGAGGTCAGCGCTACGCGAACCCCCATCAGACAGTCACAATACCCACAGACTCAATGCATCCAACCGGGGCAAAAACTCTTTCATCCGAGCCACGCTCTCCAGTTTTCTGCTCGACAAATCAATGTAGTTGAGTTCCTCCCAATGTGGTTCAAACGGCTGAACATCGGTAATGACCTGCACTAGCCGATCGTGTGCAACTCCGAAGGAGCATTCCGTTAAAAATGTAGCATTCGGATTGGTCTCATTTCCGATCAAAGACCGTTGCGTCTGAGACCTAGAAAAAGTGCGACGTGGTGAGTCGGATGTGGCCTTCCGTGAGTGTGACGATTCAGGGAGGTGGCGGCTGAAGGGTTGAAGCTCTTCAGGCCTGCTTCCGGAACCACTAGCCTTCGAAGGAGAATCAGTACCGCTAGCGTCTGTGGATATTTTATGGTTATCAATTGTGACAGCTCGTTGCGGTAATTGGATACTGACCGGAACCCTCCAGCGCATCCATCATGTCTGCAATGCGCTTTGATCTTGCTGACTGGATTAAACTACTTCCGGTGCCGGTAGTACTAGCTTGAGCCTCGTTCGGTGCACTTCCCACATTGTCCGTCGTCATACTCAGACCCTGAATGGGTCCATCCCGCCTGCCGTCAGAGAAACTGACGGAACGCCGGTGCTTTCTAGCACGGGGTGATCGTTGTGCTTTTTGGCGGGTCGGGTCTCTCAGAGCAGACGAAGGAGTTATACTATGACTTTTTAGGGCCGAGCGAATGATAGGCGTGGCCGAGACGGGCATGGACGTCGTTCGGAGAGGGGTGGCAAGGGGCGCGTACGATGACGCCATAGGATAGCGGGGTGGGCTCATTGTTTCTGACCCAGGCGGCATATCCTCCTCCGAATCAAAGTCGACTTCTCGCGTTTCAGGCTGGGTGACCTCCAGGTCCAGGTCGTCGTCGTCTGCTGAATCTGTGGTTTGATCGCCATCAATGTCCAACTCAGCCGTGTCAATGCCAGTCATGACATCAACAATATGAACCGAGGGGCCATCCGTGGAGAAGCTTGTGAGTGCCATCTCTTCCGCATCTTCGGATTCAGACTGCTCATCAATACGGCTCATTTCCTCCAATTCGCGGGTTTCGGGTGGCTCGGGGACAGATATAGATGTTTCTGCGTCCCGCCCTCTGGAATCATCCCGCAAGCTTTCAATATCGCCAAATGGATCTTCACTTGGCTCCTCTTCCGCGTAGCCATCACCTGCCCGTGTGGCCTGTGCAGTATTCTTGACCCATTTCATCATGACTTTATCAAAGAGCATGTCTCCCAGCTGTTCGGGTAGTGCAGGTAGATCTCCGGGGGAGATCGTTCTAATTTGAACCGGGCCAGGATGCTTGACAAAGGAGGGGACGCTGCCTGCAGTCAGCGTCGTGCCCGATGCAGTGCTTGAAGAAACGAAACGATTCAGATCATCATTCGTCCCTCGGATTGAGGACGAAGGGTAGGAGGCCGGCGCGAGGTTTGAGGGTGGCGGCTGGGAGTTATTCCCGGATGGACGACGGGATATGCTCGTATTGATGATTGGTGTAGGGGCTGCCGCCACTTGACTCCTGATTGACATATCTGAAAGCCCGTCAACCAACCTTCTATCATTGTCATCCATGATTGAACGATGAGACGGTTTTCGAGGACTGGCTTTAGATCGAGTCCGCTCCGAATTATTTGATTTGCTAGAAGCTGTGCGAGAATGACTGGAAACTCGTCGTCTGGGGATATCTTTGTCCTCCTGTGAATATGATGAAAGTTGAACAGATATAGTTTCATGGGAGTTCACAAATAATTCCTCTTTCTCATCCAGACGAGTTGTTACGGAGGAAACATCAGTTCCGCCAGAAAACAGGCGTTTCTGACCCTTCATATCATTCTTGATTTGCGCCATCAAAGTGGCAGCCTGTTGTCGGTAAGTTGACGAGGAATATGTACCTCGAGAGTGAGCTGTGCCATCCGATAGTGATGGGTTATTGCTCGAGCTCTCCGGTACAGCTAGAAACGAAGGTGCTCGAGGGGGGTCTGTAAAGTAAGACATCATATTCCCACCATAATATAGGTAGCGAAACGAACCAGATATCCCCCGCCTGTGAGAGTCGCTTTTGTTATTTGTGGATGGCGTATCAGCCTGTGCGCTGAGCACGGTGGATATGGTGGAGAAATCACGGGCCTGTTTAATTTGCTGCATCAGGGATTGTGATTCTCCGACGTAGTCTTTTCCAAAGATCTTAGGACGTGCGATTGAAGCCCCTTCCCCGGCTCCTTCACCATAAAAGTCACTCCGCGGACTAAGTTTCACTCTTTTGGAACTTCTGAGATGTGATAGATTCACCGAGCCACCCGCCGCCTCAGAGACACGCGAAAGCCCTTGATTAAAACTGGTGGGAGACGGTGTGGAGCCAGATCCAGAGGGAGTGTTTATAGCTATCGAATCTACCATCGCCGAAAGGTGTTCGCGTGTGTAAGTGTCATACTGGAATTGAAAAAGCCGGAGGCGGGGATCAGTCAGCGGCGCGGTGGCGTTGGGGGCAGGCGGGGGGTTGGGTGTGCTTTGCGCCTGTGGTAAGCTTCCCATCGCGCCATTTGGTTTGAGGGCGTTCTCCCTAGGAGCAGTAAAAGTAAACTGGCTAGTCATAGTGGGCTGCCGGCCATCGAAGGAGGTGGTGACCGGGACATCAGTTCCAAATATCATCTCATCCTGATGTGTTTGGGGCAAATGCGAAGGGCCAGGAGTCTTTGAGGTGGATGCGTGGGGATTGAGGAATGGCGCGGGCGGGGAAGGTGGTTCAAACATTCGCTCGAGAGGCAAAGGACTGAAGAAATCCTTGATCAAACCTTTTGCAGGATTCCGGCCCGGTGTTTTTGGTAAAAATGGAGCCCGGGGTACCTCTTCACGCACAATAAATGTACCCACAGGATGTGGTGTATTCCCTGATTCTGCTAGCTGGTGTTCATGACCGTTGTGGGGGTGAATATGGGTGGCGAGTGGTGCGGTTAGCGAAATGGACTCGGAATGTGTGCCATAGGTTAGGTTGTTGTTATCGCAATGGTTTTCATCGGGCTCTAGGTCAACCCATTCATCTTGGAGCTCTTCTGTCTGCCATGCGGGAATACGGGTGTCGGTCATCGCCTATCACGACGAGCGCTGATTAGGATGTGGCTACCCAGTTGTGACGGTAATGTTGAACTTGAGCAACCACGTGATCGTGACAACCCGATTGTGTTTATTTTGCTGGGCACCGCGGCTCAAACATTGACTAAAACAACAGATTTTCATTGACAGGAATTTGGACGAGCTGAACGAGCGACGCTCACTAACAACATCGTTCGCATCGAATTGAGTCAGACAAGCTAGTTCTTGAGCAGCTCGTCCGGGGGATATTCTCGTCATTGTCCCACTGCATCAATCTTTGCGCTCCCGGCAGAGCCCCTTGATGATCACCCGCATGACAGCCGCCAAATGTCTACCACAATCAAAATTCTATTCTATCCTGGCATGCACACAACCAGCCGCTATTCAGGCCGGCTAAGAAGCAAATCCTCAGGGTGAGTGCTTGCGATGGCGCCGCGATGCTCGGTTTTTCTGTCAAGCGTTTATTTCCCGACATCGACAGCAATTGGTCGCCATATTATTAATTCTCCGTGAATAATGACCGCCGACACTCTCAGCATCTGATACCGGGCTATTACTCCCATCCAAATCCTCGGGGCCTACATTTTCTCCGGACCCGCCGCTGGGCAGGCTGTGCGCGCCGATCTCGACATCTACGTCCTCTCGAAATTATGCTGTCTACTACCCGATTCACACGCTGGATTTCGCGCCCATATACAATATCATATTTTCATCTATCAGGCATCGTTCGGCTTCACATGGATAGAAATAGGCGATTGTGTAAGGGCGCTGCGCCAACCAAATCGTCACTAAAAGTATCCACCTCCACTTTTGTGTCTGTAGTTTACACGCGCTAAAAAATCTCAGAATATATTAACACCCGGTGGATACTACCAGTTTCGAGTCGGCTCGTATGCAATCCACTTATCCGCGATATATGTTGCGCATCCTCCCCCGAACCCAGGGGCCTGGCCTGCTTTTTCCAGAAAACGGATGATTCTAAGAACCTCGAACCTCGACTATTCAGCCCTTCTTATAATTACATACCTTCTTTAGGGGCGCTATTTGATCTCGCAAGTCATGAGTTACCATAGATGCCACAAGCTGGTATGTTTTCGCTGCGATTGTCGTTGCTCCGAGGCCTGATGCTGAGATTCACATCTTACCCACCGCTCATCCTCGAGGCGTGTCCATCCCTGCGATCTCATCTCCAGTCTCTGTGGGTTTGTGAAAATCCAGCTGTAATTGGAGCGCTCGACCGAATGTGCCCGAAAATATCGCCAGCCTGCTTCAGCAGGGGTCCCACGCACCCATTTGGGGAAGATCTATCCCAATCAACATCCCCCCTATACAATTTCCATCACAAACGTTGGCATCCGCCCGTCCAAGGCCCCATATTTCTGGCGCTCCCAACCTCATCGGGTGTTCCGATAGACACCCCATGACCATTACCTCGAACCCCCCAGTCATTACATGGGACTGACATCCAGCGTCTTTGGGAAATGACCCTGGTCGATTGACATGATCATTCTCCACAGCCACGGAGCTGGTAAACTTTGATCACAACTCGGTCGTTCTCTGTGAGCGGCGTCCACTGACAGATAACGGTTTCCTTCACAACTAAGGCTCTACGTGACTGCGAAGCCAAGAGAGTTTGATAGGAATATTCATATACCGAAAGTCAGCCTCCTGCTTCAAATCCCCGCTGACATTTCGATGCGACCCCATGATCAACGTGATCATCTGCAATAGTCTTCCGAAGTTGATTTTGGACGAGCTCGGGCATGAAGGCACACTCAATTGGCTCACTCCATCATCAGGGGATCGTCAATCAGTTGTTCGTGGGCTAGGAAACGCACAGCCCGACGCACAAGTGTTTCAGTGTTCCAAATGCTTGATGATACACTGATACCATCGGCTACGGTGTTGAGTTCGACTCCACAACATGGGGCATTCATTCCCTCGTTGATTTGACTTTCATGATATCTCCCAACCTGACATGACAGCTACCTCAGTGGCAGGCAGATCCAGCACAATCGTACTCGGACGAGGACTGCATCAACGTCGGAGTTTGTGGACCTATTAGTTACAACACGGCAGGTTGCATCACTGATTCAATGGACTTTTTATGTCCGAGGCGTAGCCACCGAGTGCTAAACGTTAAACATTGGCCTATCGTTTATGAATAAAATGGTATATTATGGGAGGTCGTATGATGCCCCCGGTTAACGTTAACCCGTTCTACAGGCTAGAATGTTGAGCGCCAACAATGCATCTTTCGGGGTGCAATCCTCCCGCGACAAATGTGATCTGATTTCAATTTCAGCTGGTTGTGTTGCGCCATTGATCCGCCGAAGGGCAGGTGATCTTGCGTCCATATGTTTTTTCAATAAACGGGAACCAAGCTTTGGGCAATAACAAATACACAAGATCGCAAATCCGATGTTCGACTTGTCCTGGATCGCAGATCGTTTATATTTAGAATGGATAACCCCATTTGGTTGGGCGAATGCCATATTAAATTATGGGAAATGATGTGGCATTAGCGCGGTCGGTCCCTCTACGTTTATGGAAAGCTGAGCACACGGACCTCGGGGTGTGTACGCCCGCCTCCGTTCAAGTTTCAGGTATTTCCCCAAGTTTAAAATTGCAACCACCGGCGTTCGAGGAACTTACCTAGCCCAGAGCCGCTTTTGCTCAGATTAAGTAGGTCGCACTCTAGATCTGTTGGTAGAGTACAATTGCTCCGTAAAACTAAGATCTTCTATGCAAGGGTAAGCACAACGATGTAATGGTGGGGGTGGTGGGTTTCGAATACTCATGAAGTCTATGGTAAAAAGACAATGCAGGTGTTATCTCGAGTGGGGGTGTATTGTATGCTGAAAATGCTGATGCTGCTGCAGATGCGATGCGAAAGAAGACACAGATTGACTAGGTGGGAGTTCGACCATGTCCAAGATTCTAGGTTATTTTGTTCCTGATAGTGAGATTACGGTTGCTGTAAGGACCGGGATAAACGGTTGATGAATAGAAGCTTGAGCAGGGTTCTTTGATGCGAGGGTGGGGAGGAAAGTTGGATACATGCGGATGTACCTCACTTGGACGCAAACTTTCCCACCTCAGTCGCGCATGGAGCCGTGAATCCGTACGGGTTTTTGGTTCTCAATGCGCCGAACGAGGTACTTTTCAAAGGCACTCGGATCTATATCCACAGATGAGACATCCTCCTCCTTAATGTCCCCTTTGCCAGGGAGCAACCACGGAGCAGAAGTAAATGATGAACTCCTTGGGGGTGAAGAAAGGCAGCCATACATCTGAGATGATTGAATCGGCATTTGAGGTGGAATGATGGGGGAAAACCCAGTGATCTTTTTGGTTGTACAGTATTTGGCGTCGGTCTGGGGCAAAATGGAGTTGATTTTTTGGGGAAGGTGCTGTCGATCGTTCCCTCGACATGTAATTGAGGCGCAAAATCTCGGTATGTTCTCCTTATCAGGCGAGGACTCACCCTCCGGAGCGCATATACCAGAGTAGGATGAGTTCGATGATGCCAAACGGCCGGAGTTAAGTTGACGCGCGGGGCAAATGGGGAATGGATACAAAAAGGGCTCCTTATTATGTGAAGTTGATATGCTGAAAGAATAGTGTGTAGGAGAGAATTCGGGGAAAACAGGTGACATTTCAAATATAAGTTCTGGTGATGTCGGACGACCCAGGGGTGAGAGGGAATTGGGAATGGACGCCTTGCCTTGCTTTGGTATCTCAATTGGCGCCGACGGTTGGTTATGATAGCAATGGTACATTTCATCGGCAATGTGTGAGGAGAGATGTCCAGCGTTCGATGGCGCCTACTCCGTTGGAATGAGTGATTACCAGCGTGGAAAACCGCGCTGGGCGTACCATGATGCTGTACGTGAGATCAACAAGTTGTAAAGCCTGCGATATTGGCGGCGGTTCTTTCTCTTTTCTCACCAGATGCGGTGCGACCGGGCGAAGCAAGGGCCAGGTGTTTGACCGCCCTGGGATGCTGTTTACAATGAGTAAATTATAGTTACAATGACATGTTCACGATACCTCAGACGCTCGGCTCCCTTTCCAGGAATTGCACTGACGCTCAGCTAAAATATCTTCTCGGCACGGCGCCACCACACAGCGACACTCACGGCCCCCGTTGTTGTTTCCGAGCCCACCGCGGAGCAGCTGCTGTTGATTCCTGCCGTTGAAAGGCGAAAGAGAGCTAATTATGAGCCTGAAAGTGTCTCGGAGGGCAAGTTCAGCGCTGTTCCGCTGGCAGACACCACGATTAATGAAGGAGATGAGGAGAGCTATTGGAGCAAATTTAATTAACTGCATTGCCCCGTTTTGTCTCCGTTGTCACGTGACATATACATATATAATCATTGATCAAGTCGGCGCCGGCCGCCAACGCCGTTCGCTATACCAACCCACATGATAATAGCACCTCGGATACTTTGTTGGGATCCCACAAACGGCTTTCGGAATACAATGGATAGGAAACATGGGTGGCAACCATGTATTCAACCTGTTCCAAAGCAGGCTAGAACCAGGAATCGGCATTGTTTGTTTTGGGTAGCGTAACTAAAGATAACATGCTTGAGTCATTCTGTTATGCATGCTCTTGAACGAAGGTGAGCTAGGGAACTATGACCTTTTTGGAACAAGCGCAGCTGGCGGCAGGCCGTTCAATGGTTTGAAAGGGTTCTTGGGTACTCACCTAAATAGATATCAATGCTATTGAGCTTCCCTCCACCAGCGCGGAAGTCGTTATCCACGATTCCCGATTGGGCTTCATGCGTGGTTGAACATGGCTTTGGGGGATGACCGAGACCTTCGATGCACCGGCTAGCCTCAACTTCGGAGGCGAGAATCTAATAATGTTCCAGTATTTCCTTCGATGCTATCGAAACTTTGAATGTCCGAGGCTCAATCCACCGACTTCTGATCACCCATGACGAGACTGGCTGGCCCAGTTGGACCTACGACGCTCAAAATGCGGATATTGCGGTCAAGGAATTCTACATCTCTTATTTTGCCATGTCGACGTCCTCGATGGTGGTGTTGGACCCCAATATGTTCAACCCTCGTTCGGGAGATGACGGACATGACTCCCATGACCACCGAATCTCAATGGAACGACTGTTTACGTAGGCGCACTCTCGATATTCAATTCCAGACTTGCAATGATTGTTATCACGATCAGTTGATTCCTGTGGAATTTGTGTTCCACAGTCGAAATGCCCTTGTCCTCGAGCTACCCGACCCGTCGTAAATTCAGGATCGGCTCCATCCATTCCATCGGAAATTCAAGAGTCCCCCATTCACTTTGAAACCCTCAATTGCTAAGGCCACTCTCATGCTCAGGTAGCCTCCGTTGATGCATTCTATCTCCAGCATCACCCATTTCAACGTTTATGCAGATAGGGGAACATTGAACGTAGGTTGCCACAATTGTAGCTGTAACCCCCTGACCTTGCACCAAATGGACAGTGCAGTGCCGAAAAGGATGGACTTCCGACAGAACGGTGTGATAAGCCTGGAGTGAACACATCCGTGAGACGTAGCCCAGTTTTAGTTGAAGCGGCCCAGTTTCAGCTGCGGAAAGTCTGGCGGGAGGTTATGCTTTCCGATAAAATTCTACAGCGGGTAATTAAGATTGATGGTAATGAAACTCGCCCTTTTCTTGCCCCCGTCGGATGACCACCCGCAAACAAACAGAGAACCTCATGCATTTGGTCCCTTTCTATCCGGTTCTTGGGACGCGTGCTTTGGGTCCGAACTAGACCGCCGATAAATGCTGCCACTGGCAACCCAATCTTTCGTTCAGCGATTGGGGATCACAAAGACTGCCGTCAGTAGAGTATATGTTTCATTCTCTTTTCTTCCGGGACTTCCCTAGCAGCCCCCTCGACGATCGGATTTTGTTCAAGTGCATTAAAACCTCCCCGATTTCCCCGAATAAAGGTGCACACCCTCTATTTCCTTACTCTGGGGCAAGCGTTCGTTGTACTAGAAAACCTAACGCCCACAGATTGCAGCTGCGCCGAGTACCCCAGCCCCGGCTGAGCCACTCACTACTCATCTGGCCGGACTAAGGTTCAAACGCGGCTGAGGTGCTCGAACCAAATTTCGGTCAGGGCCCAACTTGAAGCTTGAAGGGGCGTCCTATATTGTTGTTTACCCTTTGAAACGCTGTAGAACACTTGTTATCATTGTGGAATAAGCATCACAGACGCTAGTCGGCGACTCTGGCCCTACACTGGCATGAATAGAATAAACCCCACCCCTAAACTCGACCTCTTCGGCCGTAGCTCTCTCCTGATGTCGGCCGAAATTCTTCCATCCACTGCGCGATGAGGGATTTGGCGCTCTCGGCTGATGGGTACGCTCGCCCATCGTTCCCAGTTCCTGCCAACAACGGTGTCAAACGGTTTGAGATAACACAATTCCCAACAAGCCAATGATCAATTCGGTTGCAGCAGCATCTTCATCACTGATTCACCATGCAGCGGCTCAAGCCGAGGCTCCGGATGCTTCTGGCTGGTCTGCTGCTACATATAATCGGGCCGTACCCTTTGTGTACTCCCCTGCGTTCACAGCACCTGTCCTCGAACTGCTGGCGGCTAAACCAGGGGAAAGGATCATGGATTTTGGGTGCGGAAGCGGAGAAGTAAGCTTGGAGATCGAGAAAGTAGTTCGTAAAGGCGGGGGCATCGTGGTCGGTGTGGATTCTAGTGAAAGCATGGTCCGTTTTTTCAGTATGCTCGAAGAGGTCGAGGCGGTCTCACACAATTTTAGATAGCTAAAGCGAAAGCTAACGGATTACAGAACGCGTATCTGTCTGACATCCAAGCGCTAGGGCTTCCAGAAAGTCTCCCAGAGATGGGGGCTAAATTTGACGTCGTCTTTAGCAATGCATCCCTACATTGGTGCAAAACCAATCCTGAAGGGGTCCTGGAGAGCGCAAAACGAGTGCTCAAACCAGGTGGTCGGTTCGTGGGTGAAATGGGGGGCTTCATGAATTGTATTGGTTTGTATCTACTCAACTACGACTATTCCCTGTTGACCTTGGGTTCTAGGGGTACGGCTAGCACTGCACCATGCCCTGAAGAAACGCGGCTTCAATCCTGTAGCCCTTGATCCGTGGTACTTCCCCTCGATGGAGGATTATGTGAAGGTGCACATTTCACGCGACTTGTGTTCGCCCCTCATGCTGATATATTATGTAGTTGTTGGTCAAAGCCTCCTTTGAGCCGGCCCACCTGTCTCTTACGCCCCGGATAACACCGCTCCCAAGTGGCTTATTCGAATGGCTCAATGTTTTTGTGCGACATTCGTTCCTTCGCGGAATGTCTGACAAGGAAGCCACCGAGGTGATGAGAGAAGTAGAGGACATGTGCCGAGCGGATTGCCAGGACAAGAGTGGGAAGTGGGCAATGGTGTACATGAGATTGAGGTTCTCAGCTGTTCTGAAGTAGGGGCTCCAGTTCAACTTGGCACAGAGCGCGTCCAGATCGTTCATCCGCCTGCTTACGACCCTACGGGGTTCTTTATTACCATGTGTATATCTAGTACCACGCACACCTGAGATGCACCCAGTCACCAAGAACGACTGTAAGACACCCAGCGCAACACATATTACAGATCACTGCTCACGAAAATTGCACGGCTGGCTGGATGTTCTCACTAACCTGTGACAAGCATCGATATGATGAGTAAAATGAAGGTTACAAGAGATATATAAACGCAATGCTAGCCGCCCAGCTGAGAGTGACTTGAGAATGACGGAGGACATTCTCCGCATACCAGTCGGAATCCCGAACACCACCTCCAGGAGGGTCTGTTGTTCCCAAATTCGTTAGTCATATTGTTGCACAGGGCGAAGGGGGTCATAGGATTATCTAGCAGCTGTGAGATTGAAAGTATGCATGCGACTGGCGAAGAGGGACCGGCAGAGGGTATGATTTTCCCGTGATTGGGGTATGTCACCGATGTAGTAAACCTCGGGAGGAAAATGGATAGGAGCCCGTAACGGCGAACCGACGGCTGATATTCTCCTCAAGACCTTGGGGTGGAATCGTAAGGAGCGGTGAGTTGGCAATCCTTATCACAGCTAATTGTGGTTGACCCCCCGGATAATTGTATATATTATCTATCCCAGCAAAATGGTCCAGGTGTTAGCTCAGTAGAAGGTCCAAACCGAGTTACGTGTGGGATGACATAGTACACCGCCAGGGTGGACGGGGTGGTGAATAGATAAATTGACAGAACAGATAACCAGAAACAGATAGCCTGCGTATATGATTCGGGGAAGATTATCTAGCGGATGACAGGGCGAACCCAAGTTTGGCGTTGTGCCGAATCGGCCCGCACTGCACTAAGTGAGGGAGGTGGTTGAGCGCGCCTGCCCGCGCGACGATCTGGCGGAGGGCCAATGATAGTAACTCCTATGGTGCTGTTCACCTAGCCACCGCTACTTTTGTGCAAGCGCCAAATTGACTGGCAAAATTTTTTGAAATTTAAGGGGCTGAAAACCTCCCGCAAACGCGCTCTGGGAGTCTGTTATGTTCAAGAATCAAGATAGTTTGGGCGTGAACGCAGTAGAAATTAGCCAATCATATGGAGAAGTGGTGATTTGGGCAGTCAACCTGGTGGGAGAATCATACCATAAAAGGTATATCAGGGTCCAATAGCGTAAGGAAGACCCTAGATGCGCCAAATTGGTGAGGGGTTTGGAAAAAACTTGCTCAATTTTTATCCAAATAAAAATCTGTCTTGGGGTTGTATTCCCTCCGTAGAAAGGAGCATTTTAGCAAGAGGGATAAGAAATCGGATAATTTTTGAACCCAGCAAATGTTTGCACAAAACTAGCGGTGAATAGGTGAACAGCACCATAGGATGAAGGGGTAGAAGGATCGCCATTTCAATCAAAACGCGCGTAGCATTATTGATTCCCTCAAAATATTCGAATCGTTGAAGGGGACAACTGGTCCTCGGGAAGAGTCTCCCGATATTCGAGTGTAAACACGGGCCCGGGACTGCAGGGTTTCGGCTATTAAAGCCAAGGAGATTCGCTAGCAACAACACGCTTGTCGATAGTGATAAATGTCCGAGGGCCGGGGAACCCCAAGCGGGGTGCGAGTTCATTAGGTCTTACAGGGGTGGACGGAGGGTGGATTCCAATCATTTGAACATTCGGCGCGTGAGTCGCAGACGTGAAAGGGCATATTGCGTTGAACGTTCAAAACTGAGCCCAAGCGCAGTCGATGCGTTTGTTTGAGGGACAGCTGATAAACAAACAACCAACGAAACCCTGGCCAATCACGCGCGTCGAGACTTGACCCCCACTAGCAGCCAACCAGCTAAATAGCATATCTGCTAGTAAATAATGTGAGGTTCTCGGGATGGTCCTGATCTTGGAGTTGGCCCCCGCCCAGATTTTATTGTAATCAAAAGTTCCAACTTTAAGTTTGGTGGTGAGTCGTGTTGATCATGATTCATTCTCTGCCTTGGTGCTACTAGTATTTTCACAGCGCTTTCATAACATCATACATCTGGTCTTTGCGAAAGTGTGCGCGCAACGCAGCACCTACATGGTGCTACATCCCATGCTGACTATGTGCCTCGCAACTGCTTGGATTAGTAGCTGTATTGGGCGGTAAAATATCGTGCGTACTACACTTGGAGTTTCTTGCACTGCGCGGGAGGGTGCGCATGACACACATTCTCTCAAGATATTCGCGAGCCGGGGCGGATTTTGCCTTCGTCAAATCAAATGCTAAATTTTCCCCACCCAGGATTCCCTAACTAAGCAGATTCAGATCACTTCTACGTGCTTCAAGTTGCACCGAACCGCGCTTAGCAGGGGCAAAAGAAATACAAGTCATAAATGACATGTTTAATGATGATTTTAATAATGATGATTGATTGATGATGATGATGGCTATTGGTGAATACATTTATCAAGGCAAATCCAGCTCAGTGACGATGGTCATGGTCATGGTCGTGGTCGTGGTCGTGATCATGATCTCGAGATGGGCTACGCTTTCCAGACTTTCCCTCCACATGATCATGGTAGTTGGCACCAGCGTTGTTAGGTAGGGAGCCCTCCGACGATGTGTCCTTGATTACCGATTTCGGCCCAGTCTGAGAGTCCGGTCTCGGCATCCTGGGGGCTAAATCCGGAGCATGATCCAGCGGGCCAGAGATCTCCTCGCGGGGGGCCACCGGTGCTTCAACGGGAACGGGAGGGCTAGAAATTTTAGACGGCCCCTTTTCGGAATCTCGCTTCTGGGCTTTCGGCCTAGTTGTGCCAATTGGCAAGCTGGCTGGGGGGTTCGGCGCCGGGACAGCATCTATGGGCGAAGACCGCGAGGTTCTGTGGTGACCAACAGGGGCTTCAGCCGAGATAGGGTCATCGGCATACCGGACGCGATGTTCATGCGTTCCAACGCCGGCGTTCTTAGGACCACGGGCGCTTGTATGTACATCAACGACCGGAGGCAGAGGCTCACCGGTCGCCTTCCAGATATATGAGCCATCTCGGGGAAGGGGACATTAAAATAATAATTTACCGGCCCTGGTAATATGACGGCCGACGTCGAAGAGACCAGCGCGCATATAGCCAAGAGAGTGAGAAAATGCGGCTGGAGGGCGATCATGATGAGCACAAGGGCTGGATAAGGTAGGATATCGAGATCGAACAATAGTAGTGCGTGGTAGAATAATAGATGGTGGTGGTAGAAGGACAAGATAGGATGGCGGGTTTGAAGCCGGTGTCGCGCTATTTATACGATCCGAGTCCCCCAAGAATTTGCGGCTGACATATCACGCCCAGAACACACTCGAACTGGTCAGTTGCGCTGCCGAACGTCCGTTCCGTAATTGGGTGTAATAGATATCATACTTCTAGCGCCAGGCATTCATATGACCCCAGCATGTGCGGTTCCCCGTATTGGAAAGAGTCTAAAACGCGCATACATATTGTGTCAGCGTCGTTGCGGTGGGCTCAAAGTCTAGACCAAAATTGTGGCTGTGAGCATCGTGTGACCACCGAGTCGTTCCTTGATGTGGACGACTCTTGATTCTCCTTCGGTTCCAAGGGTCGGTCACACAATAATTGTTATGTGAAATATGTTCTTTCTTTGGTCCAAGACTTCACCGCAAGTCCAAAATCTATTCTCATCCACGTTTAATATCCCCACGTCTGCCGCCTCTTGGCAGATATCTTCCCCATGCATTCCAAATGCGATTCCATCCTCAGCGTGGAGGTCCGTAACGAGCAGCCCCTCGAGACCACTCCTCTCCTCTCACAAGCCAGAGTGTGCAGAAACTCTCTCTCCTGCAGTGATCTCAGTCGCTCAGCTTCGTCGGACTCGCGTTCTGCGCCCTCACTCACCCTTGACACCAAGAGTGGAAACACCAATAGCGGCTACACCTCAGAGTCCCCTTGCTGCGAAAACGCCAGTGCAGCGTGGGATTCCCTCCGCTCCACGTTGATACCCCCCGCTCCACAACCAGTCTCCCGAACACCACTGGGAATCACGCTCAAATTAGAGAACTCGGGCAGCGTCGCTAGAGACCATCTCGCGTCTGAGCGAACATTTCTCGCCTACACGAGGACAAGCTTGGCCATCGCCTCCTCGGGTGTCGGTACATACACATGCATCGTTCTATGTCAGGCCGTGCTTAACTTTATTTCAGCGCTGGTCCAACTATTCAACGTGGCTTCGACGTCGGCGCCACACCACCTTTCAACGAGCGCTTACAACCTTCATACATATGCCCGACCCCTGGGTGCTGGTGCAGTGGTGCTGGGCCTGGTGGTGCTTATCATTGGTGCGCAGAATCCGAGCCTTGGGCTTGACGTTAATCTCACCCTCCTCCAACCCTTGCTTAGGTGTGATAAGATATTTCACGGTGCAGGCAGCCCTAACAAAAGGCGTTTTCCCGGTTGCAAGAGTGGTGCCCGCGGCCATGGCGGCAGCTTTGTCGGTCTTCGTCACAGTGACATTTGGCATCCTTGTGGCTGGCAAGCTTGACGGGAAAGGCAGGCATTAATTCCGGCATCCTTGATATTATTTCCGGTTCGACAACGGACTCGTGCATCCATTCCACTCAATTACCCAGCACGCTTAGCATATTCATGTATGACCATTCCAATAAGCAATCCTTCATGTCATGTCCTGAATACTGACTACGACCGCTCGAGTCCCCCGTGTATCAGATCTGCTGGTGTGGTTTGTCTATTTCTTAGTGAGTTTGTTCACTGTGCATCGTCTATTTTCAACCATGGCCGTCCCCGCTTATGGCATGCGTGATGGACTGGCTTCTTGGGGTTCGTCGTATTGATAGGCCCGGAGTTCTGGGCAGCCTAAATCTTCATGTATTCTTGACCAGTAACTTTTTCCTTGCTCTTTATGTTTGATGCCTATCCTAATCTGCGCACTCTTATCTTTGAGGTAACAACCTGGACCACGATTGTGGAGCCAGCCAGCACTGAGCCCATTCATTTGTCCAGGGACATCGGCCCGCTCGAGCAATTGCCCCCGCCCCCTCTATCGCCGGGCGTTCGACCTAGGGGCCTTTGACCACCCAGTTATTTATATTCATCGAGCTCAACGGTTCTTTAGAATTGCACCACAGTCACAATAATGGAGTGGGAGAAAGGTTCACTCACAAACGCCAATGGTTATCGCAGACACTAGTTCTGGCCAACTAACGAACCTTCGTTTCCGCTTCAGGGATCATTGTGGAAGCAGTGCACCTGATGATGGGTTAAAGCACCGCTGGGAAGGCTCGTTACCTTCGCCATCATAAGCATCTCTATGATGCAATGCTGGTGGTATTCGGGAGTTCCGACCTCAGACCTGGAACGCGCATCGCCTCCTATACACCATGAATCATTACTGTTAGCAAGTGCACTGGCAGCGTTGGCAGTGTCCTAGCAGACATGTGGGTTTGAACGAATATTTGATCACCCCAACGGAAAGAATGTGATTCTAGAATTCTCCCTGGATCTAGAGAAATATTCCTATCAGAAGCGGAGCTGCTAGTTGGCAGCGTGGAGCCCTGTGTTGGGCCGTCCACAGCACTTGATATTTGCTAATTCCTGACTTCCCGGTGATATCAGGTCATTTACGTGGTGGCGGCTTGCAGTGCTCCCTTGGCAAATGGGACAAAGATCCCGAGTAGTGAATTTGCATCTCATTTTCCATGAATTATATGTAACCAGACAATGTATTGAATTTCCTGGACCCCATGGGCAATACCTAGGGCCAGTCCGGGGTAATCTTGTACCATGGCAGAATATCCGTGTCACTGCTGCTTCAAAAGTGGGTGTTGAGCTCGAAGACATCGTAACCCCACTTTGAATGGCTGATATAAACGGACTATCCCGGTCGAGTAAAAATCTTGGGCGGTGGGTAGATAACAGCGGTCGACTCGGATCCAGGGATGTGCGCGGCGCTAAGCGGTAAGTTGCTGCAGTGTGACGGATCGTGGTAACCTGGGTTGCACACGCTCCCTGTTCGTTGGTTGTTGATAGCCTCACCTATGATATAAGGATCTGAGTATTCGCCATTATCCGCCTATCTCGTTGGAATGCACACAAGTCGTCGGAGGAAGCAAAAACGAAGTACTTCCCAAAAGTCGGTGGACAAGCGTGAGGCCGAACGCCGGGATGAGGAGGAATCCGTAAGCCAGAACAGTGGATATCATAGTGCCCTGTAATCAGTATGAATGACGACGATAGCAACACTTTGGAGCGACTGCCCTTTCTTTCCTCGGCTTGGTCGCATTCCTTGTCCTAATTTATAAATATGGTCGCCCCCAATCTCAAGTATCACCATTGGCGGACACGCCGACCACTTATGGGGATGAAACGATATTTGTCGTGAAAGATCTTCCGGGGAGGGGAAAGGGTATCGTGGCGGCTCGAGATATACAAGTGTGTTCTCAGGTTGTGCTAATATACCCTTCTGAACCATAGTCGGTAGCAAGGAGAGCTGGTCATTCGCGAGCCACCGTTGTTCGTGGTCCCTCAGTCAAGTAGGTCTTGTCACCCTGTATTAGAATGAGCCGCTTAATTTGGTACAGTATCATCTTCTCCCGCCGAGCTTATATCGACTTCACTTTCGCAACTTGGACAGGCGAGCCGTGAAGCATTTTTTAACCTCTCATACGTTGGATTCCCGGAGGACCTGGATCCTCGAGACCACCTTGATAGAGTTGCGCTTGCTATATTTGAAACGAATGCTGTTTCGGCAGGCGAGGGTGTTGGGATCTTTCCCCGCATGGCGAGACTGAACCACGGATGTTCAAGTGCATTCAATGTCGTTTACTCATGGCGAGCAGAGGAGAGTGTCTTGGTGGTTCATGCTCTGAAGGATATCCGAGAAGGAGATGTCCGTTGTCCATTTGTACCCAAGCGCGGACCGAGCTCACATCCCATGATCATATAGGAGTTACTGACAACGTACACAAATACCAAACGCCCAAGGGAACAACGAAGGTGCGCCGGAGCCGGGCAATTGTTGATATGTCAATAGTGCTGACAAGCGGCCCGGTGAAGGACTTTTCTACAGGAGCGCTACGGATTCCACTGCACATGCAGTGTGTGTTCATTGCCTGACAAGGAGTCTCGCGCATCAGATCAGAGGCTAGTGACCATCTCGGAACATTATGATCGGTTTGCATCGTGGGGCGCGCAAACTATCAGCGGCAGGGAAGCCATTGAAGTAGTCCGAGAGATCTGGGCTCTCCAGGACGCAGAAGGCTATTGGAGCGAGCGCGGGCAATTGGCAGCTGATGCCGTTTGGGTGGCCGCATCGCATTCAGAGTGAGCATCGACCTCGGGTTGTGATGCAGTACTCTGGGTATTATCTCATGACTCGGATTTATAGTGCGACGGCCACGCGTGATTGGGCTCAACTTGCCGTTGAATGGTACTCTCACGAATTGGGAAACGACAGTGCATTCGTAGCAGAATCGCGAAAAATAGCCAAAGAACCGTCGTCTCATCGCCAATGGGGATCCCAGCCGCTTATGATAGTCGGTGGGTTGAATGGTTGAGGCAACTTTAATTATCCATTGAATATATTTGTAATATCCCCACCGAAATCACCTCGGACGACTTGAACCCTGGTCTCTGGTGTTGAAATGTTGCTTTGTGTGGTTATTGTGACATTGAGGCGTCGTGCCTGTGGATCTGCGACTTGCCTTGCGCTTGTTCTATGCGGCTTTCGTGTAAAACTGAATTGTTACATGTACATCCTGTGCTGGAATAGTGAATTGTAATCCGAGAATGTAAAACTGGGGACTTGAGCCAACTACCAGCCGTCCGCGCCTATCGCAAGTTCCGGCATTATGATCATGCACTGATGTTTGTACCACCAAAAAGCCGAGACCGGAGAGCGCGTGTTCTACGGATTTTTGGGTGTGGGAAACTCGGCCACGTCCATCCTTTCAAGTACTCCCATCATCTTCTTCCTGGCGCTCCCTTTTATTACTCGCAGGAATCCTCATTTTCCTTTCCATCCTGCTTGTAAGCCTTGCATACAGCAAAGCTAGGCTAGCCCCCCCATTACTGGTATTTTTCTCAAAGCAACTTCTTTCCAATGACGGTCGTCAATCAATCCACATTTTCCTCAGCGATACCCTTCACATTGTCCACGACAATGGCGTCCAATTCATCCTCTGATGTTGCCATTCTCGCCTTAGGGGTTGCCCTCGCAGCCCTCTATATTTTCCGTGACCAACTCTTCGCAGCCTCAAAGCCCAAGGCAGCACCCCTGACACAGACCAAGGCCGCTAATGGTTCTGGGAATCCTCGCGATTTTATTGCAAAGATGAAAGAAGGGGTAAGCTTATTCTGAAAATGTTTTCTGGCTATGTCTCATGCACGATGCCTCTCAGAAAAAGCGCCTCGTTATTTTTTACGGCTCCCAAACGGGGACTGCGGAGGAATACGCCATCCGCCTGGCCAAGGAAGCCAAGTCTAAATTTGGTCTCGCCTCTCTTGTTTGCGACCCCGAGGAATATGACTTCGAAAACCTGGATCAACTCCCCGAGGATTGCGCAGCCTTCTTTGTCATGGCTACATACGGCGAGGGTGAACCGACTGATAACGCGGTACAGATAACGCAAAGCTTGCAGGATGAATCCTTCGAGTTTAGTAACGGATCCCACAAGCTTGACGGTCTCAAATATGTTGTCTTTGGTCTCGGGAACAGAACTTATGAGCACTATAATCTTATTGGAAGGAACGTCGATAACGAATTAACCAAGATGGGCGCCGTTCGCATTGGTGAGCGCGGCGAAGGCGACGACGATAAAAGCATGGAGGAAGATTATTTAGAATGGAAGGATGGTATGTGGGAGGCATTTGCCATTGCAATGGGTGTCGAAGAAGGTCAAGGTGGCGATTCCGCCGACTTTGCTGTCTCTGAATTGGAATCGCATCCACCTGAAAAAGTTTACCTCGGTAAATATTTTGGAATCAGGCGATATCGTCTCATATTTACCTCGTCCCACAGGTGAATTGTCTGCCCGTGCCCTTACCAAAACCAAGGGTATTCATGATGCCAAGAACCCTTACCCTGCCCCCATCATCATAGCCAAGGAATTGTTCTCGCCTTCCGCCGGCCGCAACTGTGTACACATCGAATTGAACACTGAGGGTTCGGGTATTACTTATCAACACGGCGATCACCTTGGAGTTTGGCCGTCCAACCCCGACGTTGAAGTTACCCGGCTTCTGTGCGCCCTCGGTCTCTACGATAAGAAGGATCAGATCATCGGAATTGAATCCCTCGATCCTGCACTTGCCAAGGTCCCATTCCCCGTCCCGACAACCTACTCTACCGTCTTGTGTCACTACATTGACATCAGCGCTGTTGCCGGTCGCCAAATGCTGGGGACGCTGTCCAAATTTGCACCCTCACCAGAAGCAGAGGCTTTCCTGAAGAATTTGAACACCAACAAGGATGAATACCACACTGTCATTGCTAATGGATGCCTCAAACTCGGTGAAGTGCTCCAATTAGCTGCTGGTAATGATCTCCGCGCTCTGCCCACTACCCAAAACACAGCAGCTTGGAGCATCCCATTCGATATCATTGTGTCCTCCATTCCCCGTCTACAACCCCGGTACTACTCCATTGCTTCCAGCCCCAAACTCCACCCCCACTCTATCCATCTTACGGCCGTGGTCCTCCAATACCAGTCCATTCCTAGTGAGGGAGTCAGCCAGAAATGGGTCTATGGCGTCGGTTCCAACTTCCTGATGAATCTCAAGGTCGCGGCCAATGGTGAATCGGCACCACTGATCAGTGATACTTCGACCGGGCAACCTTCCCAAGTGACCATGCCATCATACCGGATTGAAGGTCCTCGAGGCGCCTACAAGCAAGAGAATGTGTACAAATCGCCTGTCCATGTTAGACGCTCAACATTCAGACTCCCGACCAACCCCAAGAGCCCGGTCATCATGATTGGTCCCGGAACCGTAAGTTCTGTCATACCACCTTGAAGTTCAATGCTTACCCGATGTTTAGGGTGTTGCCCCCTTCCGCGGATTCGTGCAAGAACGTGTCGCGTTAGCTCGTCGCTCCATTGAAAAGAATGGCCCTGATGCGCTTGCCGACTGGGGACGCATTTCTCTATTCTATGGCTGTCGTAAATCTACCGAGGATTATCTTTACAAGGACGAATGGGCACAATATGGCGAGGAACTGCGTGGCAAATTCTCGATGCACATTGCATTCTCCCGCGAAAATTATAAGCCGGATGGCAGTAAAATTTACGTTCAGGATCTCATCTGGGACGACAAGGAACACATCGCCGATGCCATTATCAACGGAAAAGGTTACGTCTACGTGTGTGGTGAAGCCAAGAACATGAGTAAGCAGGTTGAGGACGTTCTCGCACGCATCCTTGGCGAGGCCAAGGGCGGATCTGGCGAGGTGGAGGGAGCAGCGGAGGTGAAACTCCTGAAAGAGCGATCCAGGCTGATGTTGGATGTCTGGAGTTAGATACGCACTGGTGGACTTTATTTAATTATAATGCCCTCCCATCCACACCCTCTCTCTCACCCCCTTCCTTCTTGGCAACAGCATAATCCGCTTACTACATATTCGTCATATTTTTTCGCGCTCTCTACACATCAATGAGATGTCTGATAACGATTCTGGTAGACCCCTTGTATAGACATGATCAATAGTAAATACACGCTTGGTGAGTTTGCTCACAAATCATCCATGATTGGCTGGTGAGGCAAGACTCGAAATTCAGTACACCCTTCTCTTCCGCATTCTGCATGCTAAGGTCTTCTCTCTCGAGACCATTGGCATCTCGTCACGCTTTCCATCCTCGCAAAGCATGGAACTCGACATTCAAACCACCCGGGGTACCAAACACAGGACAGTCGGACGCTACACCGTCCCAGTCATCGCCCCCCGCGACACCCTCCGATGACTTCGAACGGCCTGCGCACTCCCCACAAGCCCCACCCGCATCTACAGGACGTGCAGCGTACGACGTCGAGGTGGTGAAGCAGCACCTTCGGGAATGGTCGGACCGCGCCGCCATCACATTCAGGACTCGGGCTGACGAATTCACTGCCAACACGAAGAAAACATTCTCGCAACTTGGGTCGCAATTGAATCAAGTGACGGGGTACGAGGAAATCGAAGCATTGAAGCGGGAGGTTGTATCACAAGGTATGTACGCGCTCTGTTGCTATGGGTGCATTTCATGGCCTACCAACTACATGCAGAGGCAAAGATAACTGCCACCCGGGGGGCTGCTCGCGAAGCAAAAATTAGATACGAGGAGGCTGTCATACAGCGATCTAATTCGCAACGCGAGGTTAATGAACTCTTGCAGCGAAAATCCTTGTGGAGTGATAACGATGTGGGCCGGTTCACTAAACTAGTGCGGCAGGACCATCTGTTTGAGCAGGAAGAGGCACGGGCAAAGGTTACGGTGGGCGAAGCAGAAGACGCGGTGGAGCGGGAGTTTAGCCAGCTGATGCGGTCGATCCTGGCCCGATATCACGAAGAACAGGTCTGGTCAGACAAGATCCGGAGCGCCTCAACATACGGCTCATTAGCGGCGCTGGGACTCAATCTACTGGTATTCATTATGGCGATCGTGGTGGTGGAACCGTGGAAGCGGCGGAGGCTCGCTCAAACCTTTGAAAAGAAGATTGAAGAGTTGAGTGTGGAAAACGCGAGAGCACTGGATTTGAGCATGAAGGAAATTATTCAACGGCTCTCTAACCAAGAGGAAAATCTTTTGGCGATGAAAGCGAACACGTCCCAGACTTCAGAGGTCGAGGAGGTGATAAAGGTCGAGCCGGTCAATGACCTGGTGAATACGCTCATTACGATTCCGCAGCCAACTGGAATTGTCCTACAGACAAGAGAATTGGAGCTGGCAATTGTTGCAGGCGGTGCTTTTGTTGTAGGTTTACTAGGCCGCCTCGGGTCATAATATGATTACAATTATCACAAGCATTGGGATTGCCTCTGCTCGCAAACGTTCACTTCAGGTCTGAAGATTGGATTGCAGTTATAAATACTTCTACCAAACCAGTGCGGCTTGTTATCCGATTTCTATAGGCGGGAAAGCCCAATACATGGATTCGGCCGATCCACGACGAGGGAGGGATCTCCACCCGTGGTATCCCATACCGTTGGAGCTGATTAATTTCACAGTTGGTGTGGTGAATGGGGGAGATGCGGATGATCGTAACAAGCACCTACTCGTAGGAGTTAATGCTCCTCCTAGATCATGCAAACGCTGAAAATCTTTTAAATAGACACAATGCAGCCGCATGATCCATTGCTGACTAGAAGGGGTATTAGATCTGCGTTGCGAGAACCAGGGAGATCATAATAGGTTAGCCCACCCGTGGGCAGCGGGCGGAATGGAACACCCTCCGGGTATGCATCGAAGGGTATGATTCCAATGGTGATTGTAACTGGACATCGATCTGTGGCGCCGAGGCCACTTCTCCAGCAGGTTGGCACGTAGAATGTACTACATATGTGATCGTGCAGTTTTGCTAACCCCCTCGGGCAAGAGATCCAACGCCACTCGACCACATACTAACAGATGGGTCAACCTGTATCAGGTACTACTAGTAGTGACTCGCAGGCTGGTTCATCAAAGAACTGAAAATAAATCCGAGCCTGAGGGGGCGGCCATCACGGGCCATTAATGTTCGCTAGCCTGTTACTATTGGTATTCAATGCACACCTGCACTTTGTATTACCATTACAGGGTTCCTGCAGGCTGCCAACTTGAAAGGGCGGCGCTAAGTCGGGTCGGATTCGAGTCTGGCCGTGAAGGACAGGTAAAACCATACCGGTTGGGGTACGCGCTAATTTCTAGAGCACCCGGAATGAGTCACCGTTCGGTCAAGTGAGCTTGCCATTGCCACTATCATCATGCGCTGCCAGTGGCAGCAGCGGCGGCGGCGGCGCAGCCGCCACTTCATTGGCCCAACCCAACCCTAAATCATGGCTACCCCGGCTGAAAATGCTTCCGAGTCCGTCTTTTGTCCTAACACAAGTTAAATATCACCCGAGCCCGTGCTTGTCAACATAAATGACTTCATTCATCATCAAATCGCATGTTGACCGGACCCCAGCACCAGCTTGGAAGCACGACAATGATAACCCAACATCCTGTCCCTTTTGCCGCATCATAAGGAACGAGCTTCCCGCATATCGGGTGTTCGAGAATGATCAAGTGGTGGCCATTCTTGGTGAGTCCTGCAACTGCTATGTATGCATAAACTCACCATGGGTATATCGGGGCATGCGTAGACATAATGCCATTACGCAAAGGCCACACGCTAGTCATACCCAAAGTCCACCATTCGAGATTATCAGAACTCCCAGCGGAATATGCTGCCACGACGGGAGAGGCCATTTCAAGGGTAGCTTATGCTCTCACAAAAGGCAAGTCGTGTTGGTAAACCACTAGGATTTCTTGATGGATGCATCTCAGCGCTTGAACACACTGCCCTAAACGTGGTCTGTAATCAAGAATACGCGCAAGCAGTGCCCCATGTGCGTTCCATGCATGCCGTACGCATGTCCATTTCAATAATTGTCCCTCCCATTATGTAGGTTCATTATCATATTATCCCTGCACCGATATTGGGGTCAGCAGCCCCAGCAAACCCGCAGCCAGAGAACGTGCCTATGACAATGATACAAATGCACCGAATGGAATTTGAATCTCGGGACGAGCTTGATGATGAGGACGCGCGCGTTCTCGTGGCCAAAATTCGGAGTCGATTATAAAGACTTCAAGTCGAGCCATTCCCCAGTATTCTACCTCCTCTCTGTATCTAGATATGTAAGCGTATCCCTCATTTCCTGCGATTTTGTTAATCAATTGATAGGCTAATGGGCACAATGTGTGATAGTACAACGTTCATAATTTAACCCCGCCTGCGGGTTTAGGTGATTCAATTGATGAGTTTGACCATATCAGCTTTGTTCAGCCAATTCGGTACCCAATGGCCTTTTGGATTGCAACCTTGCGTTTCGCGGCGACCTGTGGGATACAATCAAAGTAGTACCCAGCGTAGTACATCGTGCTCTCGGGGCCTGTAAGGGTGAGGACATTTTCGATATTGCGCAAAGGGGGAAGATTATGCTGGGTAGAATGTCTCAATGGGTCAATCAATATAATTGGGATACGAAACGCACAGGGCTTTCGGTTGGACTCGTACCGTCCAAGAAAGGAAGAACCTCAAACGGAGTATTTCGACCATCACCACAGAGCATGTTGTGGCTCTGTCCAAGATGTCAAGGGACTGTATCATAGGTTTGATGTAAACCCACCAAAACGGCGAGTCGCTCGATGTGTTTGATCTGGGCTCGAATGTCCTCTCGCAACTGAGCAATTTGTTGCGTTGTGTCGTGAGTATATTTATCCATCGCGACAGTAAACCACTCGGGCGCGGTTGTTCCTAATAACACATTCTAGCATGGGTGGCTCGGGGCGTGGGTTATACTCACCCGACAGTGTATGCGCTGCCAGGAATTTGGCCTGATGTTCATTTGCTCTGACAGGGTCAAAGGAACTTGTTCTCTTTCTTTGGTCTTTTCATCGAATTAGCATATCATTAAAGCAATGTTTGTAAGTTTACCGAAATTCTCTTCAATATTCTTCCCATGAAATCTGCTCATTGGCAGCGTCCACATGTTTTCAATATTCACAAGGTCACCGGGCGCTGTAATGGACGGTGTTTGGATGGGTATGCGGTTGTGAGGAACAAGAGGTGTGCGTCCAGCGACTTTAGAATCAAAAGACATTATAGGATATAAAATGAGTACTAGTGTTCGTTGTAGTGGGAGATCTCAGGACGCGTGCGTGACATGCGTTATATTACATTGACGCGTCATGTCACACACATCACACCCTTACACTCCATGTCGTTGATCCAAGATGAAACTGTAGCACCAATCGCAATCTTAGCTGGGGAACCTGAGACTCAGGATTCCATGGAAACAGAAGCACTTGAACAAATTGCACACGAGGGGCCAGCGCAACTCGACGAGGCCTCCACAAGGCCAGCAGCGGGAAAGGGGAAAAGGAAAGAGGTGCAACCCCTTGTGCGTGAAGCTGGAAAGTCGTTGTTACCATTTTCGAGAGTTCAAAAGATAATCAAAGCCGACAAGGTATGAGATATCTCATTCTATTCTCAGACGGTTAAAAAAATCCAGCGTGATCACATAGGACATTCCCATAATCGCCAGAGACGCGACATTCTTGATATCGCTTGCCACCGAAGAATTCATCAAGCGTTTATCTGAAGCGAGCCAGCGGGTAGCCGACCGGGAGAAGCGGGCAACTGTACAGCATAAAGACATCGGTTCACTCCATTTCTCGAATCAGCAACTGCCAGGCTCATCCTGTTCTTGTAGCCACCATCGTGCGCAAGACGGACGAATTTCTGTTCCTTGAGGGTAAGTACGCAGTGCGTTATTGTAAAGCTTCACAATCGATCCTGATGATCTATTCCAGAGTTAATTCCATGGCTTTCGCCGGATCCTGTCGCCAAACGGCCGAAGGTCAAGGCAACACTGGTAGGGGGCGAAAAAAATACCATGCTGAATCACTTTGCGCCAGTTGAGCAAGGCGCGAATCTTCCTCAAGGTGATATTGTCATGAGCGAAGATGGAACTATGCATCTTGCTGGTGGTGATGCAAGTATGGAAGAAAACCATGGGGTTGAATAGAACTCACCCCTTGCTGGGATTCTTGACTACTTGCTGTCATCAGTGGGCTTGCAGGGCAGGCGGCACACATGTATTAACAATAAAGGAAGACATCAGTATGTCTGGATGGCTATGTAGTCTGATTGCTGCCCAACTCGGAACGCATGTGTCCACTATGGAAGCTCCAAGAACCGCGGTGGGCTGGAAATTCCGAATCTCAGTTGCTATTATCAAGTAGAATGAATCATAGACTCCAGGATAACCGACGATCGCTTGCGTGCCGGTCGGTCACCCCACATTCGACGGATGGAGCACCAGGAATAAAGAGTCGTAGTGCACCACAGGGGAACCATCCCAGGGGATTCACGAGCTTCAGCGAGTTGTGTTGAAGGCCGGTGACATTGTGTATCTCTGCTGGGCTGATACACCGCTGGGAGGAACCATGGCGATGAGCGACTTGGATGTGAACTGCACATGCCTATTCGATGAAAGTCTCCCGAGCCTAGGGGCAACGAACCCTGGATATTCGGTGTCAAGAGATTGAATGAGGGTTGTCCAGCATAGTCCTACCCTCGGGTATCTTAATGTGAAGGGCCACAAGTGAAGACACACACTCGAGACAGCTAATGATGAGATTGTCCGAGGGAATGGTTTGGAGGGAGATGGAGAGTGTAATCACGAGGTGGGGAGGATCTTGCAAAAAAGGAAACGATGGAGCGCTGGGATTCTGCATCGAGCTCTCGGACGATCTCACCAGCGTCGCTTATGGAGAGATGTTGTAGAGAAGGAAGAGTGCAGGCAGAAAGAAAATCCGAACTGGGAAGTACAACATCTGGCAGGTTGAGTGTAATAACGTGTTGGTGTAAGCTGGCAGTGGTTCAAGTCCGTAAGTGGGCGAATTAAATTCTAGATTCCGCTCCATGAGGTTCACCGCAGTGCTTGAAGCAACAACTTGAAACTGTGGCATCTACCGATCGTCTGGGTCTGGATGGCAACACGAATGAATCCTAATATACACAAACAAACACAATGTAGATTATTTGCGGCCCGGGTCCGGTTTACCATTCAGCCATTGCCCTTCAAAATGTTTCGTTCTGTGGCTCCAAAAGTCCAAAACATTTTGCCTCCTTGTGGTGCTAGAAGATACCTAAGTTCTGAAGCTGCTCTCCGAAGGTCCTATCTCTATGTTCCCTCCTCGTCCGAGCGCATGCTCCAGAAATCACTTGCAACGGGTTCTGATATGATTATATACGACCTCGAGGACAGTGTTTCGCCAGTTCCGTCTGACAAGACCGCTGCCAGAAACCGTCTTCGTGTTTTCCTCAATGTACGCCCAAACATCGGGTCGCGTGTGAATGATTAACGAGCGTCACATTGCGCCTTCCCAAGTCACCAAGTCACCAACTCCCTGATCCCCGTCGTATCGCAGTGAGGGTGAACGATATAACGACGCCGTTCTTCCGGGATGACATCTCGGATATTGTGCGTGGGCTGGTTGTGTTTCGGGTCGAGTTACATGGTGTTTGACAGGCAGCCTCTCCTGCGGTTTGCACACTCGTGTTGCCCAAAATACACTCTGCGGAGGATCTTCACCATGTGTCCAGGGAGATCCGCAACGTACACCTGAAAAATGCGCGTAGTGAGCCTCTCCGGATCGTTCCAAGCATTGAGAGCGCCCGAGGGTTGTGGAGTCTCGGTGGAATTGCTGGCTGGCAGTCGGAACATGGCGCTGCACAAGGCGGGGTGTTGAGCGCGTTATTGGTGAGCAACGCGTGCCCTATCGGTCTCCCTATTCGATTGTTTGTATAGTTTGCGGCAGAGGATTGTATGAGGTGTCATTTGCTGCTTTGCGTTTCACTGACACGCTGGTTATTAGATTGTGCTGACACCTCCATCATACGGACCTCATCACGAAGAGAACTTCTGTACACTCGGTCCCAAATAGTTATCGCCGCAAAGGCCTTTGGGCTAGACGCTATTGATATGGTGGGTGTCTGCCTTGGACTTGAGTGTTACATCATGAATCATAGCTATGGTTTTAGGTCTGCGTCAACTACAAGGACCCAGAGTATCTCAAAGCCGAGTCTGAGGATGGGCGGCAGCTCGGGTTTACTGGCAAGGTAAACATCCCACACTCCGCAAGACGATACACTGACGCTCCTCTAGCAAGCGATTCATCCCTCCCAGGTTGATATTATACAAAGCACATTTGTTCCAACACCAAAGGGTGCGGGTCCAGCACTATTTTGGGCACATACTCAATCGCTTTGTGTCCAGAAATCCTTCGTGCCGCAAAGATCCTCCAAGAGATGCAGCGCGCCCACGCCTCCGAGAAAGGGGCGGTGGGGCTCGAGGGGGAAATGGTCGACGCTCCAATGCTCAAGCAGGTAAGTACTGGTATTGGCCGGGGAAACGCATCCTAAACAAATCTATCACAGGCGGAGAACACGATCCGCCTTGCAAAAGCTGCTGGGTTGGAGATTCCAAGTCTTGAGTGATGTTGTATATCCGTATGGATCTTGTAGGCAGGATTCCTTCCAGTGAATTGGAATTTTCGGAGAGCGAAGGCCGGGAAATAGCCAGCTCCCTGGCATTTTTCTCAGTTCATCATGTGTAGGCCAACGTATGTGAATAAAAATACAAGACTTTTGGCAAATTACAGCCCCAGTAAATTATGCAGGTGCAGCACTACTTGACGCCCCGACGCCCTTGGGCATCTTTTTATCCCCGGATGCAAGCTGCTCGAGGTCCGCAGGTTTGAAGTAATGTGGTGCGACTGGTGTGCCCGGATACATCAAAATCATTCCTACCCAGCATGTGGATAAACATACCTTCGAGTAACCATGCCGGCTTGATCTCCATCACTTGCCTGAAATCACCATATTAGTTGACTCCGGAGGTACAGGACCGGGCACGCACCTCATATACGACTTGGACGTCATCACCAGCTCATAATACAACAGTGTCTTCACCGGCGGCTGGAACTGGAACAAGCTCGACGACGGGTGGATATATACCGTGTGGTTTGTTTTTAGTGTCCGGTACGAATCGCCGCTCTTCTGCAGCTGCGCGGTGTTGTAAAAGTAGCCCGCCGTGAGCGCCTTTTGCACGGGCGTGATGTCATTCGAGTTCGGGTTCCCTTGCACCACGATTTCGACACGCTCACACAGCCCCGCGAGCTGATCCCGAATGTCGCGCGCGCGGGAGAGACTCTTGAACTGCAAGAATTGCTCATAGCAGAACTGCTGTGAGTAGTTCGTCTCGGCCCACTGCTCCCAAACGTTCAGCAGGGTAAAGTGATCCCCGCCCGGGCGCACAAAGTTCTGCCGCGCCTGGTCCGCGTGCAGCTTCTTGTCCTTGGGCCGGTAGAAGAGCGAACCCGACTCGGAGAGCATCGCAATGATAGTCAGCACCTACCATGCATCAGCCCACACGCGGGGAACTAAAGCGGGCTAAAAACACACCTCATCCGTGCATATATATTTCTCGCTCGAGATGATCGCCTTGGATAACATTGGGTCGACAGGGAACTCGGCCATGCGGCGTCCGAGCTTCGTGAGCTCGCCGCGGTCATTCAGCGCACCAAGTGCATATAGCAGTTCCAGTGCGCGCATGAGCGTCTCCCCAGGTGGCGGGTCGAGGAATTCGAACCCGATGAGATCGTTGATGCCGAGCGATTTGAGTAGTAGCACGACCATGCCGAGGTTCGTGCGCTGGATCTCCGGCACCGTGTTCGCCTCCAGTTCGTTGGCAAATGCCCACTTTGTGTACAACCGGAAGGATTT